>QZGG01000463.1:0-143410 GCA_006409495.1 Sedum album
GCAAATCAATATCAGCAAAAAATTTCTTAATGTCAGAAGTTGTATGATTCTTAACTAGTCCAAAGTGGAGACACCAACCATATATATTATATACCATTCAAAATAATGTTCATATTTAGCACTCCTATTTTCTGCACACGAACAAAAGGTTCGCAACACAAACAGACCTCAAAACACCTTTACCAAAAAAATATATTCTTACTCTCTCCAAAACCTCTCGGACGTCTCGTTTTCCGCCGTCCCCTCTCCGCTTGATGCGGATGCTCTTAAACCAAAATCAACACTATTAAAAATGAGTAAAGTAAAAGTGTAAAACTGTTAAAGCAAAGCAATAATGTTATTAAAACATTTTTAAATAAAAAAACAAAAATCTCCTGCTTCCTCCTAATCTCTTTATCTTCCCAGAAAAACCAAAACCAAAGAAGAAATCAATAAAATTTTGAGCTTTCTTCCATTTCCACAAAAACCCATCTCCGATCCTTTCCCTAACCCTTCAGTAGCTCGCCCAGAATTCTGTTTTCGATTGTACCCTCCGTCAGTTCGAGGATTGAATCAATTTTGTTGTTTTCGATGTACTCATTCTGGATTAGGTCGTCAACTCGTGGCATGTAGCTAAATAGAGGTTGTGTTGTCCGATTATGTAGTTTAGGCTCGACCTCTTTTATTTTTGTGGCTACTTGTGATGTGGGGTTTGTATATTTTTATTGATTTTGGTCTTTCTAAGGCTCAATTGTATCTATGTTTTGTGTTGTAAGGGCTTTGCTGTATTGTTTTATGTTCAAATTTTGCATCTTTGATCTGAATTGAGTCTGGAGCAAATTTTGGTGCCTTTGGGGAGTTTAGATTTGTGTTGTGTTGTTTGTACTTGTATTAATTTGTAGCTTTTTGTGTTGGTGGATATTTGAGAATAAGGTTTGAAATGGACCATGTGATTGGGGGTAAGTTTAAGCTCGGGCGGAAGATTGGGAGTGGCTCTTTTGGAGAGCTGTATCTAGGTCCGTTGCTGTACATTTACAGTTAGACTTACTATCGATTTTGAAGTTATGGAATTTTACATTTCAAAATGTTATGTAAAAGTTGCTGATTGGAAAATTCTAAATGTTTGTTTTGTTGATATGGTATCTCACATGAAGGTTTTTTTGCTTGGGTAGGTGTCAATGTTCAGACCGGAGAGGAGGTGGCTATTAAGCTGGTAAACATTTGTACTTTATTTTCTGTAATAATAAGAATTGGGAAGGAATTCATTTGACTTTCTAAGACAATCAACAAGGCATTTTGATGTAGGAATAATGCATATTTGGAGAAACATAAATATCCGAATGATATTTGATCCCGGTATACATATTTTAGATAAAACAAATTCATATTTCTAGACATTATTATATGCATAATAATTGTCTAGAAAACCAAAACAAACATTTCATATTTCCATGTAATATTTTAGTCTTCTTAGGCACATTTATGTTGTTTATTTTTAGTTAAATCCCTATTATAAAAAGGGAACACATGATTTGTATTTGTCATTCATCTCATTATCAATCAAATATTATTCTCATAGAGAATTGTTTCTTTTGTTTAATTCTGAATTTTCAGAATTATTTTATCATTGCCTTGTGCAAGCCTTCCTACTACGGTGGAAGTAAAATTATTTGTACCTTCGGGTATTTTATCTTTTTATTTTTTAAGCTTCCGCTACGTCACATTTGTAGGCTTTACCTACTGATTTTGACTAAGTAGATCCTCTTCATGTGCAATCTCTGTCGAAGGTTGGCTGCCGACATTATTTAATGCAGTTCTTGAAATCGTTGGTTCTTATAAGTCTTTCATTATGCAGGAGCCTGTTAAAACCAGGCACCCCCAGCTGCATTATGAATCCAAAATTTATATGCTTCTTCAAGGAGGAAGTAAGCTCATTTCCATAGAATTGTTGAAAATGGTTTAAGTACTTGTTTCTAAAATCTCATTTTTGGTGTATGGTCAAATTTCTTTTTCTGTTGAAGCTGGTATTCCTCATCTCAAGTGGTTTGGAGTCGAGGTTGATTACAGTGTGATGGTCATTGACCTTCTTGGACCAAGCTTGGAAGACTTGTTCAATTATTGTAGCAGAAAGTTATCTTTGAAAACGGTTTTGATGCTCGCTGATCAATTGGTTAGCGTTCTTACTTTCTAATGGCAGTATGTTTATTCGATTATTACATGCTACGTGGTACGTGATTGTGGATGCATGCAAAAGAAGATAACTGGGCATTCTTTTGTCGGGACAATTCAGCAATACTAAGTTGTCTCTGAAACACGTTATTTGTTCTTTCTTGTTTGATTTCAGATCAATAGGGTCGAGTATATGCATTCAAGAGGGTTCCTTCACCGTGATATCAAGCCTGATAACTTCTTAATGGGTTTAGGGCGCAAGGCAAATCAGGTGAGTCTAATATCTGATACTTGGAAGAATATATTTGCAACCTTTGGAATGCCCCATCAACAAAAGCTATACAGTTAGGATCCCACTTTTTACTTTTTATTGCATGATAGGTATACATCATTGACTATGGACTCGCCAAGAAGTTCAGGGATCTTCAGACCCATAAGCACATACCTTACAGGTGCAAATTGCCCATCATTTTATTGAACTTTTTGGTTTCATTAGTGTCATAGACCTAAGGATTTGTTGGTTCACAAGTCACAAAATTTCTTATCTACATCCATTATTTTACACTACAGAAAACAAGAACCTCACTGGAACTGCTCGTTATGCAAGTGTCAACACTCATCTTGGGATAGGTGAGTCTTTATAATATTTTTGTTATTTATGACATCATCTTATACTGTATTTCCTTATCCTAAGCTGCATTTTTTTCTGCAGAGCAAAGCAGGAGAGATGATCTGGAATCTCTCGGATATGTACTCATGTATTTTCTGAGAGGAAGGTAGGCTTTGGACATCTCATGTATTCTAGTGTGCTCATATGATTTTCAGCTTCTCTTTTTCACTAAGCGTTTTTTCTTCGTAATACGAATTTCTCAATTGCTTCAGTCTTCCATGGCAAGGAATGAAAGCTGGGACCAAAAAGCAGAAATATGATAAAATCAGTGACAAGAAGGTGTCAACTCCAATCGAGGTAGTCCATTACGCTATAATTTTTCTAAGCTAGTATCATGACTAGCACGTTTTAACACTTCATTGATACTGCAAACTTCTGTAAACTCATTCACAGGTGCTTTGCAAATCGCATCCTTCGGAATTTTTGTCTTATTTTCACTACTGTCGCTCGCTGCGTTTTGAAGACAAGCCAGATTATTCATACTTAAAGAGGCTCTTCCGAGATTTATTTATTCGGGAAGGTTGGGCACAAGATAAATGCATCATATCAAAACTTTTTCATTCTGTATTTCTGTGACATTTATTAATATCCTGCTTTCTCACAGGGTATCAGTTTGACTACGTATTTGACTGGACTATTTTGAAGTACCCTCATATTGGTAGTAGCTCCAGAGGAAGAGTAAGATTCTTGATTTGTGCATCATATAAGTCATGGAATGTCTTAGGGAATTAGGTATCGTTATTCTGATTGCATCTTGTTATCTTGGCAGATAAGCACGAAGCCAGCTGCGGTTGGACCACCTGAAAGACCCGATAGACCTTCAGGTTATGGAGATATAGTCATATGTTTTATAAAGACATCATTAGACTAGTCTTGGTGGAAACAAGGCTAATAATGTACAACGATTCTTCATTACAGTAGGTCAAGAAATACGTGAGAGATACACTGGTGCAGTAGAGGCTTTTTCAAGAAGAAACACTTCAGGTTCTGGACTGGTTGGCGAGCACTCTAGGCAACGGACATCAGAGGATGTCTCTTCGTCCAAGGATGCGGTAGTTATACAATATTCGATTGCAGCCTTATAGACAATGACATGCATATTACTATGCATTTTGCTTTTCAGTGCCATTGTTTGTAGAGTGTAAACACCCCGACCAAAAAAGCATTCATTTTTCTTTGACAGCAAGATACAGAGAGGGGCCGTTCTTCTTCACGAAATGGAAGCTCAAAAAGGGTAATGATATCTAGTAAGCCAAGCTCCTCTTGTGAACCAAGTGGCACCACTTCCAGCCGCTTACTATCAAGCAGTGGCCGCATCTCCACCACCCAGAGAACCCAGCCAGGTTTCGAGTCCAAATCAACCTCATTCACCAGATCTGCTGTTCCCACAAGAGGAACTAGGGGAAGATGCACTTGGAAGCTTTGAACATCTTTCTATCAGGAAGTAACTGAAAAGTGGCATCTAGATCATCAACAGCAATATTCTCACAACTTCATCTGTTATCATCTTCATTTCATCTTCTATCAAGAACAAATTCGAGCACCCATTAATTTAGGCAGTTGTGTAATGTTGTACTTATGCGTACCTTTTTAGTTTATACGCAGATCTACTGGCTTTTTGGTAGATTGATCGAGTTTAAAGTTTCACTAGAAAGAGTAAATTTTACATGAAAAAAGAGCTGCATGAAATCACAAATGTGACCCATAACACTTCAACTGATCATTCAACATTCAATGATCATTCAATACATGTTTTCTGTACAATTAGTTGCGTTTGATTTTATCTTAGAGACCCTTATTCTATAGGTAAGCCTTAACTTGGATCAGCCATAGAATTGGAGAAATGACATTATGATTAACAACTTGAGTGAAAAACATTGAACCTCTTGGTACAAATCTCTGAATCAAAATTTTGTCGACTGAGATTCTAAACATAAAATCAAATGCAAATGTGCTTAAGCCGAGGCCTTCTTAAGTTTTGCAAGCTCTTGCCTGACAAGACCAGCCTTCTGCAAGTTAGAAAGTATTCTGTGTTAGAATAGCTAAATTTTTATGTAGATCAATAACAAGAGCAAATATACGTATTACTTACCTTGATCTTTGCATAAGCTTGAACCTGTCAAAATCGTTCATGGAGGCTCTGCGCTTCTGGACAATCAACTTCCTTCCCCATGAACTATTCTCCCATTTATTCTTAACATCTGTAATCAAAATCAACATCTCGGTGAATCAGATAAATGCTTCGAGCACAAGGAAAATACGCAAAGTTAGATACTCACCTGCAGCTTCCATGGCAGCAACGAGAACCTTTTTCTTTGGAACCCTTGGGATTTCAATTGTGATATCAGTGAGTGACAGTCTCTTGAAGTTCATTTGTCCCCTGACCATGTCTGGAGCATCCACTAAAGCCTTACAATATAAATCAATGGCATCAGTATACGCACAAAACCCATTTAACGCAACAAAGTGCACTACAAAAGCCGACAATAAACTGAACTGCATATACAATCTTCCTTCAGCATTATAACTTTTGCCTGAGGGCGGCTAGTCCTATACGATTAATCAAACAATATCTACCTATATACGGCGCACATGTAATGTATCAGCTGTAAATTCACAACTCATGAAATCACTTTGTAAAAATCAAAGCGACGCGTTTCAACATGACCAAACTCAACAATGCAAATGAAAAAACCAATCAATCTTTAACCCTAGACATTAATTCACAGTAATCACAAACTTACAGAGAATTGCATACAACAAAAAACTTACTCGATTCTGATCAAGCACGTCGACGATAACAACCAGCTTGCCGTAATCCTTTCCAAAATTAACCAAAGCCACTCTTCCGATCTCCACATACCTCTTGAACGGCTATAACAACACCAGTCATATTAACATAAATAATGAAGCAATTCGAATATTGACGGAAATTCAAGCCAAATTCATACCATTTTCTCAGCGTGTGAAACCCCGGCGCCGTGAAGTCGATTTCTAGGGTTTCGCCGTTCTTTGGTTTTTATACTGATGTCGTTGCGGTGAAGATAAGTCTCGTTAATTACTATCTTACCCTATACATTTCATTTATTAGATCACACCCTCAAAGTTTATAAAATTACAACACTATCACTAACTGAGCTAGTTATGTTTCGCATAAACAAATCACATTTTTGAAAATAGATGAAACGGCATAGTTTTATTCTTTTTCATAATTTCATTCTTGAATCGTATATGTAAAAATTAAAATAATATATTTTAATTACAATTTTTGTCATTAAGATAAATTAATTATGAAAATCATCATATGGCAACTCACCAAGAATTTACTAAATCGAAATCCAATCAAACCGTTAGTACAAACATTAAACTAGCCGTTAGACCTTACCAAAATAGGCGCCAACCTTCTTCTTCATCATCTTAATATAAGAAAATCAAACTCAATCCTAACCAAGATTATGTGTTATATTTGTCTCAAGACAATATCTAAAAAACAATATAAAGATGTCATGTACTCAAAAATCTTACAAGATGCGCTGCTTGCAAATGTTTGCGACGAAAATGCCCGCCCGACTGCATTTTAGCTCCGTATTTTCCTGCGTCGAATCCGCAAAGATTTGCATCGGTGCATAAGGTTTTTGGTGCGGCTAATGTTACTAAAATGCTTGCGCAAGTTCCGGTGCATTTACGAGGCCAAGCGGCGGAGACTTTGATATTTGAAGCGGACGTGAGGATGGGATCCGGTGTATGGAAGTGTGGGAGTTATATCACAATTGCAACAACAGGTAATGCAAGTTCAGAAGGAGATACTGAAAATTCATGGAGAGGTTGCACTTCAACGTGCACGAAGTATGCAGCAAGCGCGACAGGGTGGTGAGAATGAGAAATGCTGTAATGGGTCTGAAGTTGGGAGAGATGTTGAGCTTGGGTTGAACTTGTTAATGGAACTTTGGGTGGGGAGTGGACTCTTGTAATGATCAACACTATGAACTTGACTTTGATGAAATGTATATCTTGATGGCTAAAACTGAAATCAGTATCTTGTTATTGATTTTATTGAAAAAATTAATTAGCCATAATGTTGGTATTTTATGTAACTAATGAGTGTAGTGTTTTTTTTGTAACTAAACTAAATTGTCTCAGTGTTGTGTTTTCCTGAATAGGTGAAACTTACTTTACATAGAGGCTCTGGCCGGTACATTTTGATTATTGGGTGTTCCTCCAAGCAAAACAGCATTCAAATAATGGTGGCGTAGGATATTCAACCTGATAGCTATTTGGATTGTCGACAACAAGTCCAAGCTCAGCAAGTATGGCTTTGCACAGCCATTAAGACACCCTGTTATCCTAACGAAAAAGAAACCCAAACACCAAAAGTCCGAATAGTAGTAAACATAGATAACTCAAATTGGGGTTATTTCGTAAGTCTATTGCTGATCGAAAACTCAATCAGCAGCAGACTACATTGTCGAAACAAAAAGTACCAGACTAGTAGAACTTAACATAACAGAGAATCCATAGCATTGTACAATAAACAACAAAGATAAGGCTCCTGTTTAGGAAAGCATCATACACTGAGTTTTTCCATCTCTTTTTGAGTGCATTGGCCCTCACCAAGCTCCCAATGGTATTGACGGCCAGCTTCAAATCTTCCAAAGGATTCCCGGGTACCACTCTCTTATACAAATAGCTATCGAAAGTCATCTTCTGGACATACTCATCAGCACACATCTCTACAAAGGCTTCCCTTGCAGGATTAGACCTGTAAAACACCTTCTGCAACACATCAAGCACCTTGTAAGTTGGCCAATAAGTCTTGTCCCACTTCTCCAAATATTTCCTCAAATCACCCTCATCAATCATCCTCTTCCCATTCTCAGAACCCTCCACAATAGCCTCAGCACACATTCTCCCACTCTTCGCCGCAAAGTAAATCCCCTCCCCCGAGCATTTAGTAACATACCCTGCGGCATCCCCTACAAGAGCAACACGGTCTGCCAATCGCTTGGGCCTAGGATGCTCTGGAATGGGATGAGCTTCAACTCTAATAATCTTCCCACCTAATATCTTGTCTTTAGCGCGATTGCGAGTTGCAAGCTGAAACTTCTTGATATCTCCCTTGTGAGTAACAGTGCCTGTGCCAACCGCGACATGATCACACTTGGGAAAAACCCAACCATAGAAATCCGGAGACACATCATCCCCAACGTACATCTCCGCAAGGTCTTCGTAGTACGCCATTTTGTCATCAGGAATCTTAATTCTCTCCTGGAACGCAATGGCGTATTCATAGTCACCAGCACCAATAGCTTTAGCCACTCTAGAATTCGCTCCATCCGCGCCAATCACAGCATCCACTTCTAAAGTCCTCCGCTCCCCTACCGCGCCTGTTTTCGAGTCGTAAGCGGTGTACTGAAGCACGTACGGCGCGTTGACTCCCTTAGGCATCTCCATTTTCAAAAAGAGGCCGTTGATGACGGTGGCTCCGGCGGCGGATGCCCTGTCACGGAGGAAGGCGTCTAGTATCTCACGACGGACCATTCCGATGTACTCGTGAGGCTTTAACGTTCTTCCATGTCAACCGCCACATTCGACGGCGAAATCATCTTCATCTTCGTCACTCGCCGATCGATGATATCCAACGGGATATCAAACTCGCCGACCATACAAAGCGGAATCGCACCTCCGCATGGTTTGCAGTTGTCCATTTTCCTCTCAATAAGAAAAGTCTCCACTCCGCCTTTAGCTAGGGTTTCAGCAGCGGATCCACCCGCCGGACCACCACCGATGACGGCGACTCTCAGGTTACGGCCAGTGACTTTAGGACTCGATTTATCTCACTTCAAGGCTGATCCTCCTCGTTATCCTGCTGGTGACTGGACTGGAGAGGTGAGCGTCCGGCGAGGCTTGACGGAGGCCGGTGAAGCTACGGAAAGAAAACGACGTCATTTTGGAGTGATGAGTGAGAGAGAGAGTGTGTGGAGAGTGTGTATGCAAGTTTTATGGATATTGCGGTTTGAGATTGGGTGATTCTGATCCGTTGGATGGATGGAATGAACGGCTGATATGACATGTAGATAATGTGTGTAGATATTGTGCTTGTTTTTTTATGATATGAAATTTGAAGTTGGTTTTGGAGTTTATAGTGTAATTGATCGGTTGCAATTGGACCACGTTGGTACTCGGATGTGTACATTTGGCGGGTGTTTAATTTCACATGCAGTGGTCGGTACGGTTGGTTCGGATTTAAATCAGATTGGGCCGCGAATTTAAGGATGATCTAAGAAGTATAGATCGATTTGCAGGTGAAAGTTATGATATTCATCCATGCTCTTTGGCGTAGAAATTTAGGACAACAATATTTTAAAGTATTTTTTATGTCGCTCAAGAAACGAACATATATCAAATTCAAGATACAGATGCATTCAGGAGGATTTGAATCATCGACTTTTGATAACATAAGCTAATTGACTGACAATTATACAACTACACCTTGGGACAACGATACAGAAACCCAACCTTTCTTTGTACCAAAACAAAATTAGAGTTGTGAAATTTAAGTCTTGCCGAATAAGATTCTTTCAATATGTAGCATTCACCTTTGTTTATATATTTCTAGCAAAAATTGGAGAATAAAGAAGTGATTAATTTAGCATTATACAATTTGAAGATACTTTTAATTTTATAAGTTGCTATATTAAGTTCCAACATAGCTTGTCTTCTGTCCTAGGTTGTACCAAATAAACAAAGCTGAAACTATGTACTTCAGTACTTGTTTGATTGCTTATTTGACTATTCGATTGCACGGCCACTTATCATCATGTCAATATGTCATTTTATATGTTCTAATGTCTCTTAAACAAGAATGATTTCATTCTCGCCACTTCATTCAATTACAAATCTTAAAGAACAAACCAAGAGTAACTAATTTATGATTAAACAAAGCTATATTTAAATTTCATATATATAAAAAAGTTTAAAGAGAATGAATAAATATTTATTACACAATAATATACAATTGATTATTCATAATATAACGGATAAATTTTAAATCTAAAAACCATGAAATACAATCTTCAGATAATTATTAACTACAAGGAAATGGTTCAAAGAGAACCAATAAATTTATGTGAGACAGAAGGATATTATTTCAACTGTTGATTTCTATCCATCTAACAATTAATATTAATAATTATTACTCACCAACTTCCCCGTGTTTTTTGCTAATTCATTATAACTTTAATTTAAAGTAATTTTAATTTCAACCGTTAAATTAATCTAAATCAATATCAAAGTTGGATTAATATATAAATATAAAATTCTATTAAACCATCAGACCGTTCGACTGAACCGAGACTGCTAGACTGAAACAACTGACATGCGTTACCACTTTCTCAATTCTGAAACCTTCCAAGAGATCAAAATTCGACAATAATTATCATCTTTTTTCTTCCGACGACAATTTCAAAAATCCTTCTCCTAAGCATTCGTTCTCCTTCGTGCGACGGAGTTCAACAACTCCAACACGAGGTTCTCTAAACCCTTAATAACGATCGAGATTTGTCAATTCAGCTATGCTCCAATTGACGACGTTTTTTCAACTTTGACCAACCACTTTCGGCACCAAAGGTCCGAGCTTTCTCAATATTTATCGATTTCCGCATCCTCACGTTTCTAGGGTCTGTTTATTTTTATTTCAATTTGTTCATTCTGCGTTGATTTTCTTATTTCTAGGGTTTTGGTTTTTGTGACCGGAATTTGTGAATTGTGCTTCCGCGCTGGGGATTGAGATTCCGGGCGGAAGTGGGGTATGAGGAGTGGTGGAGGTGATGATGAGGTTGTAAAGAAAGTTGGGGTCTTGAGGAGGTTACTTTGTTCTGGAGAGCATGAAAGAGTTGGCAATGGAGTGGTAGATGATCCTCGCGCTGGTCCTCCAACATTGGAGACCTTAGCAATTAATGGGTATGAGACGAGTGAATTGTCATCTGGGGCTGGTGATTTACGTGACATTGAGGAGGCCGAGTCTTTGTTGCGGGATGGCGGGAGTTTGAATCATGAGGTTTGTTGTGTTTTTGTAGTTGTTCATTATAAAGTTGTTTTGAGTTGAGAGTTTATGGAGATATGCGTGTGTAATTTGGGTAGGAAGCGAGAGCATTGTTGGGACGGTTTGAGTATCAGAAAGGTAATGTGGAAGCGGCTGTACATGTGTTCGAAGGAATCAATATTATGAATGTATGTTTAAAAGTGAAGCTCTCACTTACTGAAAGAAAAAAACATGTTTCAAGGTATAAGAGTAAGAGACATTTGTCTGGAGATTCTGGATCGCCTATGTCTATGCCCGCTGTTAGTCTAATTTTGGAAGCAATTTATTTGAAAGCAAAGTCGCTGCAGACTCTCGGGAGGATCAAAGGTTCTTGCTTTGTTTGATTATGTTTTGTTGTCTTGTTTCCCGTTGTTAGATTTTCCTGTAACTAAATAGCATGTTGGTTGATGTTTGATACCTTTGGCAGAAGCGGCACAGACCTGTAAAGTAATTCTGGATGTCATTGAGTCTTCATTGCCTGGTGGATTGCCTGAAAATTTTGGGGCCGATAGTAAATTGCAGGAGATTGTAAACAAGGCGGTAGAGCTACTTCCCGAATTATGGAAGTTTGCTGAATGCCCGAATGAAGCTATACTATCATACCGACGATGTTTACTTTATCGTTGGAATTTAGATGCTGTATCTCTTGCAACAATTGAGAAGGAATTTGCCATATATCTTCTGTATAGTGGGGGTGATTCAAGTCCGCCTTATCTCCTTTCTCAGATTGACGGATCGTATGTGCCTAGGAACAATATGGAGGAAGCCATTCTTTTGTTCATGATTCTCTTAAGAAAAATGAATATTGGTATGATCCAGTGGGACGCATCGGTCATGGATCACCTTTCATATGCCTTATCCGTTTCGGGGGAGCTCAAGTCTTTAACTAAACAACTCAAACAATTGCTTCCAGGAACTATAGATTCGAAAGAATGGTATTACACTGTAGCTCTATGCTATTATGGATCTGGTGAAGGTTTGGCTGCCCGGAACTTATTGAAAATTTTGTTGCATAGTAGTCAGGAACCAAATCATGTTCCCAGTTTGTTACTGGCTTCTAAAATATGTGGAGAAAACTCGAGTTATGCTGACGAAGGCATAATGTTCTCTCAACGTGCTCTTGAAAATCTGAAAGGAAAATGCACTGAGATGATCAGTGTCGCAAATTACTTAAGGGGCGTATCATTATCAGCACATTGCTCATCTCGCGTTTCAGGTTCTGAGAAAGACTCGTACCAATCTGAGGCATTGCAGGCCCTGGATTTCGCTGGAAAGATGAGCAACATGGCGAATCCTGTAATCGTACGTCAACTTAGCTTACAAAATGCTGAGGTCAGGAATTTGAATAAAGCCTTGCATCATTCGATGCAGTTACTGAAGTTAGACGGGCTGTCTGATATTCAAAGTTTCTTATTGTTAGCAAGGATTCTATCAGCTCAAAAACGATATGTTGATGCTGAAGCTGTGATTGACGCTGCATTAGATGAAACTGTGAGATGGGATCAAGGAGAGCTGTTGCGCACTAAAGCTAAGATTCAATTTGCCAATGGCAATGTAAAGAAATCACTGGAGAGCTACATTCAAGTTCTGGGTGTCCTTCAAGCTCAGCGCAGGAATTCAGAAGTGGAAACCAAGTTACCAAAGGTTTGATTTAGCAACCATTTAGCCGCCTTTCTGCACTATTTATCATCGTTCTGTTAACGTAATGTACAGGAAGGTGTATTACCAAACAAAGGCTTGGAACTGGAAACATGGTACGATCTGGCTAGTATTTACAAAAACTCCTCGCAGTTTGGTGATGCTGAGTTCTGTCTGTCTAGAGCTAAGGCCATCAATCCAAACTGTGCTTCTGGATGGCATATGACTGGTACATGAACACGCTTTATTATTTACTCGTCAGAGTTACAAATGATGACCGCCCGCAATATTTCAAAAGTTCTCCTTATTTCTTTTGTCATGGGCACATAATCATAACTTGATTATATTTTGGCAGGACAAATTCACGAAGCAAAGGGGGAGCACAGAGAAGCGCTGGCAGCTTATCAATTCGCTTTAAGTCTCGATCCTTCCCACGTTCCCAGCTTGATATCAACTGCTATGACCTTCAAACGACTTTACAGCAAATCTCATGCACTCGCCAGAAGCTTCCTCACAAACGCTCTACGCCACGACAGGATGAATCACACTGCATGGTACAGTCTCGGCCTGGTTTATAAAGACCATGGTCCCTGCATTTCTCACACAAGCAGCTGAATGCTTCCAGACTGCTGCAGAGTTGGAAAGAACCTCACCAGTAGAACCTTTCAGATAACACTCAAATTTTTTTCACTGTGCTCCCTAGTTCCATTGTTGGCTGATACTGGCACTGAGATCCCTCAGTCACTACATTCAACTGCAAGCATCGATATATAATAGGGAAATTCTTGGCATTCTATAATCATGTGAATACTTATTGCTATAAAAGCATGTACAGGAATACAATGTATGACCTGCGGTAACAGTGTTTTTCTGCTGGTATACAAATGAGAATAATGTCACATTTTTTGCAAAAATGCAAATGACACTCTGTTGAATAGTGTCAGTGTAATACAAACAGAAAATTCACTGAAATGGGTTTGTTCCAGTAATGCCATATCGAATAAATTAAGTATGAACCGAGGCTGAAGTACTATCAATTGTTACAACTTTGACTACCGAGTTTAAGCAGGTTGCGAGCTAACTAGAAACGAGCATTTCTTGGAAGATGTTATTCCCTTGAAGCGACTGCAGAACATCTATGACCTGGACGTGTTTAGTCAGATACCTCTCTCGAATGATGAAATAAAATCTGATCACTGCTCAGGCTCGACATTTGTGTCTGTACACATTTCCAAAATCATCCTTTCAACAAGGATGGACACAAACGGAAATCATTAACAAGGGGAGCAAAGCATACCAGTATGTTTCATAAGCCTTGACTGAGTTAGCACTAAAAAAGAAATTCGCCGAGGCTGGTTTTCATCTGTAGCCAATCAACAGAATATTGTAAGCCTGAAGCCAGAGCTCGATCAAAACAAGCTATTTTTGTAAGTATAAATGGATCTTATCCTTTAATATATGACTGAAAATATACTGCCAAAAATTCAAGTTTCATAGCCAAATTTTTGGAAGCTGCATACCTTGTTGGTATTTACAAGTAGTCCAAAAGCACATCGGCCGAAGAATTTTTTAATCTACAACTTTGGCCTAGGTGAACGTCGCCAAACACATATCTGCCCAATGGAATAATGAGTGAAACCCACACTTTGCAAGGATCCAAGTAACATTTATGTTGGAAAAAAATTGAAGACCTGTATTCACAATACTCAGACCAAGCACATCGAGCTTTCCCATAGTCCCAATAGCAGTCTTCATTCCTTAAAGGTCCACGCTTTGCTGTCACGAAATAATGTCAGTTGAAAGCCATCATTGTTGATTAAAAGCGGATTTTGGTACTGAATTCATATACCTTTAGTGACAAATTTTAGCTTTGAGCCAGGATGCAGATCATGCCACATCTGAAGCCACAACTCTCTCATCAAAACTGATGATCTAACAATGTTTCTGTGATTGGCTGCATGGAAATACACAGAGGCTAGTCAGTCAGATATACAAAAATGAAGAAAGATCGTTGGATGTGGCAAAATAAATATTTTGCTGAATGTTACAGCTGCATCTGAGGAGTAAACCTTTATCAATCTCCCAAACTGCTGTCCTCTTCCCAGATATACTTTCAGAATCTTCGTAATAGGTAATATACTTGACCCGTGGTGATTTTGTCATGTCGGGAACAATATCTTCGTCTTGCTGATGCTTGACATTTAAGTGTACTTGTACATCAGATCCATCATGTTCTGCCTGCATTTAAGAATTAATACAAGGCCAAGACAACATCAGCACTAATAACTGTAGTGAATTATTGGAATCGGATTCTTCAACTGTAACTATTTTAACTAACAAAATTTTGTCAGATACCAAGGAACATAGTGTACAAATTCTTGAAGAAATGACTATGTTCCAAATAAAACAGAATAAAACGCAATTATTGATTAGCATGTTTGGTGGATGAGAAATAATATAAATTACCTGAGGTGCTCTTGTTATGTTGACATTTGGCCCAAGCCAGTTTTTGCACCAGGAAAGGGAATGATATGGAACCTGAAGTAAGAGGACAGTGTTATGTAGGCTATGAAGCAGTCACAATATATACGACTGAAATTTTATACGTACAGTCTCATCTCCACTCGTGACTCCCGGGTTGCCATCAACCTGGTCTCCTGACCTTGTTTTACAAAAAACCAGTATTATAAGTTACTACTAAGTATGCACCAATAAATAGAGTATAAGCGGCACCACATGCATGGATTAGGAATCTTATTTAGATTCTCAAGATTTAGACATGAAATTCGCTTTAAGGTCACCTTGAGAACAAAGATCCTTCGACCTCATAAATAACGTCGTTATGATCCAATTATCAGGATATGGCTTTCCACTCGGAGCAAAATAGTAACCCACCTGTTCATAGTCAAGATATGATTGATCAATAATCATTTACCATTTTTGCGGTGCTGATGCGTAGGAGTAAATACAAAGCAAAATTTTGAAATATGTAACTAATGAGACCGATATAATGGAAGAAAACGTATTAGAAAATCAGCATTGATAAGAATTTTGTGTGTATAAGTACAAAAATATATAAATAGAGCATACCTCAGTCCTGGAATCTACACCATATATACAAAATATATTCTTTAATGGAGGCCTGTCCCAAGGAGTGAGGGGATTCAACACTGGGTCGCCATGGTATGATCTGAAATGTAACAGTAGGTTATGATTTTATCAGTTTTTGTTCTGTTCTCTCTTTAACCTTTTTAAACGGAGCAACAACTGATAAGATGCGTAAACATATGTAAAGAAGGCACGCAAAAGATAATGAACGCACAAGAAAGATAATGAACCCACTTTTCCAACTGGTACAAAAGCCGCTTGCTGTCTGGATCATAATCTTTTATTGCCTCAAAGAAAGTACCATCTGTAATTTCTCTAGCTGAGAAGGATAACTGAGTTGACATCCCACACTCCTGACTAGATGAGTTAATCACTGTGAATTCTGAAGCTGATGGATAAGCTTCGGGTCCTGTTGATACAAGTAGAAATCATAATTTGCGAAAAAGTTAAGGCAGCCAATTTCCAAATAAGAAGCACTTTTACCATGTATTGAAGGTAATTCAATGTTGATTATATTTGCTGGCCAACCAGAATAATTTAAATGATATTCTCGATCATCGCACTGATGTACACGATAATCATCTTTGGTTTTATCGGAGAAATGTTTCCAGTATGTACTATCTGGACGGCAATATTTGAGAACGGCATCATCCATAATGATGAACCAAAAGAATTAAACATCATGCGAGCTGTTCCCTGAGGTTGATGTTTTCAAGGTAAGAAAAATATCTGCCAGTAAGATTTTTGTAAAAATGGTAAGTAGTTAAGTACGAAAGCCGAACCTCTGGTACAGGAAGGCCAAATGTGTGCCCGCAAGTGTTGCCTTAACTGTTTCAACTGAACCAGAAGAGGAGCCCCTGAAATCAATAGATCATAATAAGGTCGTGTTTACAGCATAGAGAGGCTAACCTAAGAAGAGAAGCCTCCAACATAAATACATTAGAGTCCTCAGTCGGTCTACCTACGGCAAAGTAGGCATGGATGTGATCATCTAGCCATTTAAGATATCTCTTGGGTGCAATTTCTAGCTTTAGCCACTCGAGAAAGTATCGGAAAACATTGTTACCCAATGAATGTGCAAAAACAATAGAAGGACCTCCGCGAAGTTTAAGCGCAGTTTCAAACGTCAGCCTATGAAAACAACAAATTACAAGTCATGTTATGTAAGTTGAAAATTTCTCATGCTGTTTTGAAATCACGCAAGAAAAGATGATAAACAATAACATGGTAAAGTAGAGAGAAGGAAAATAGGAACAATATAGAATGATATATATTTACTTCAGCTTATGAAAGTAGAGATCTCTCTCCTCAAGCTTTGAAGCCGACAATCTCCAGTCATAAGGGACAGCAAGAATTGCATTAGGTTCAACTCCGAATTCAATGCACCACTTCAGCCAGTCTTTCCACACTGAAGAAAGAGGACCTGTGCACCACACAATTTAACTTAATCGTTAACACAAACTTGATTGATCTCGCATAAAATAGTTTTGTGTGTGATTCCCCAATAATATCCTTTCTTGTAAAACTCGGCTAGTTGAAATTAAGCAGAATAAGTTTTTCATAGATGTCTCAATGCAAGTGTTTTCCTTGATTGCAAGTAAGGTAAAAATTTAATGCACGACAAAGTTCGCATCAAAAGTCAAGTCATTTTGTAAGAACATAAAACTCATGGAAACCTAATAGCTTACCAGTGATATATCCAGGATCAAGTTCGGTAATTGCTGAAAGACCACTGTCTGGGCGTGATTTGCACTCTGGATGATCCGTTTGATTGTAAGGATCTAGCATCATGCACTTAAGCCAGCAGTTTACAGCAGACAAAAGCTGATGTAATACAAAGACAAGCAAAACCAATAATTAGGAAATAAAGTACGTATTGTGTACTAAACAACTTATTTCACTAAGTGACTGCACAAGCACGGATACAATTTACTACTTAGGAAGACCAAAATCAAGGTAG
Organism: Sedum album; assembly: GCA_006409495.1. Classification (NCBI taxonomy): domain Eukaryota; kingdom Viridiplantae; phylum Streptophyta; class Magnoliopsida; order Saxifragales; family Crassulaceae; genus Sedum; species Sedum album. Next base: position 17,605 of record QZGG01000463.1, read on the forward strand.
ATGATAGCACTGACTCATCCCTTGACATCTAAAACATACAGTTCGAATTCATAGCTAAAACACTGTTAGAGTGTGCCGGAAATAGAACAAAATAACCAACTAACATGGAATAATTTTCGCTTTTAACAAGTATCCATCTTTATGAAACAGGTTATGGAGACTATCCCAAACCAGAGAAACCTACTTCTGCTAATATACATCATAAAGCCCCCAACTAACTCCAAACATATGATTTTACTTTAGTGCTTAAAGTGTAGCCCTAAACAGACAGATACACCTAATCCAGCTATCAAAACAAACTACACACATTCCATCATACAAGCTCCTATTACACATCCCAAACTATTGGAGACCTCGTCCAACATGATTGAAGCTCAGTACACACCACACTCCAACAAAATACAAATTCAAAAGAAATCAAAATTAAAGAAGAAGAAAGATACAAACAAACATACTCTAGTAGTGTCCAGCCAGACCAAATCAAGAGGATTGAAATCCAGAGGTGTGTAAGGACAGTCAAGTATAGACCAAGCACGAAGCTGCGTCGATGCAAATCCAGGTATTATAATCCCAGACAGCTTAGAATAATCTCCTTCAAACCCTCCTCCATTCACCAAATTCACAATCAGCAACAGTGAAATCACAATGCGGAAATCAAACCTCATTCTCTTCGATATAATGAAAAATCTAATCAAACCCCACGACGTGAATCGGATTTTTGAATCAGAAAGTCAGCAACTTTAACGATAACGACGCTGAATGAATTGACTGTCGGTTACGCACAAGTTTCAAAAAACTCAGATTTCTCTCTGTTCCGCCATTAATGAGAAAAATCTCGAGCTCTGTCGAAAGCTTAAAGTTTTGAAAATGACAGCGTTTTGGTCAAACCACGTGTCTTCCAACTCCGAATCGTACAGGAAGAACGAAACGACGTCGTGAGGGTGAGACGCAAAAGGCAAAACGGAGGAATCCGCGACGGCGAAGACGAAGCTCTTGACAGCGACGGCAATGGCGGAAGACGACAAGCGTGAAAGCCTAAGAATCCGGCTACTTAAGGATCTCGAAATGCTTCGGATTTCGATTCAGTGGTTTCATGATGGAGTTGGGGAGATTTCGGTTCAGGGATCATTCGGAAAACGGGGAGCAGTTAGAGTCGGACACCAGCTCGGAGCTGTCTTCAGTTGAGAGTGATGGAGGTGATGAATTCGAGCCGGAATCGATGACCGGAAAGGTGAGTAGAGATTTAATGATTTTTAAGAAAATGGATTTTAAACCTAATTCTGCACTGCAGGGGATAAAGCGGCTTTGTGCAGAGCTTATGGAGCTGAAAAGTGCATCTGATGAGGAGTTTCACAAAAATGTATATGCTGATTATTCAGCTTTTCTGAGGTAGTGGTTGATTTATATAGTTTGTGCGGACGTGGATTTAAAGTTGTTTTGAGATGATCTGAGTATTGTGTTTATGTTGTGTTTTTGAATTGTGTGTGAGAAACTTTTGCATGTGCTTTGATGTTATTGTTTCAGAATATTCGAAGAGGCGAGAGTGATGGAAAGTGAACTCACTGAGTTGGGGAATCTTCTTGTGGCCGAGAAGCAGCTTGTTCAAAATCTTTCTGATGGTATAAATTTGAAAGTTTTATCGAAAGATACGATAGAAGGTATTGTTGAGGATGAGTATTTTGAAGAGAAGTGTTTGATAAGTAAGTTGGAGGCTCACACTGACCATGTGTTGGAAATTTTGGATACGTTATTATGTGAGCATAGATTGGATGAGGCACTGTCTGTCTTTGAAATGGAGGAAGTGATAGCGGAGAGGATATTATCGGAAGATGAGCATGACATGGAAGTGTTGGCATTTTATGACTCTTCAGTGTCCGGTAGAAAAGCTATGCTTGCGAAGAAGTTCTCTATATTGGCTGATAATCCTAGAGTTAATGGGCCGGAGCTTCGAATGGCACTGATTGGACTTCACAGACTTGGGGAAAGCCGACATGCAACTCAGCTATTGCTTAGCCACTACCATTCGCGGATGATGAAGGGCATACAATATTTTCAGTCTTCAAAATCACTTCTCGATGATTTGTCTGTGAAGGACCTTTCAAAGTTTGTCTTTTCTACCATATCTCAGTCAGCAAAATGCTTCATAGCTGTACACGGTGAAATTTCCTATGCTTCAGAGCTTATCGAGTGGGCCCATGAAGAAACTGCAGTTTTTGCTGCTTGTTTCAATGTGTACTTGGAATCAGTTTCTAAAATAGAAGGTGGATTATCCATCGCAACTGAATCAGTTCAAATTGCACTGCTTTTTTGCTCGTTGCTGGAAAGCCAGGGTATTGTGCTACAACCTTGCTTGATGAAACATATACATCCATCATTAGAAATTGTTCTTAAAGCTCAGATAAGATGTAGCAAAAGCTTGATTGGCATCTTTACTTCAAGTGATACTTGGGCTTCGAGTAGATACCTCATTTCTGAAATCCTTAGTGAAGGGTTTTCTCTGGTTAGCACAGGGGAAGAACTCCAATACTGCCTTCTTACAAGCAGCGGTAGAAAATTCATATCATTGTTACAGGTTAGCTCACTCTCAATTATCATATTAATATTTTTCATGAGGGAAATGCGGTCTGTAGTGAATGAACGCTAGATAAAAATCTCAGAAGCGCTTTATTTATCTGGTACATCTTAAGCATGCCAGTTGGTTGGAATTCTAATCTCATTCATTTCAAAGAAATCAATCTAATTGTAACTGTTTCTGATTCGTTTTTCGTTATCAGACTAATATGTTTGAAAACAATCTGGCATTGTTTATTAGTATAATCTTGTATTGTTTTTTTGCAAACGCTAAGATGACATTCTAACCATTTGCAGGAAGTTATAAAAGATGTTAATCCATTATTCACGGTTGAAATGGGGAGTTTTGTAATAGAAGGTTTAACGAACTTGATCATGGAGTATATTTCCATTGTAGAGAGAGCAATGATCAAGGCAAACAAATCTGATGTTCCTGATGACGATGGAACCATAACTATGGCAGCAGAATCACTTCCGCAACAAGTTTCCATTTTACTCAATATTTCAACGGTTCAGTATTTCTTTTCCAACCTCCTAGTCCATGCAATCTATAATACTCATCCAAGCAATCTTGATGATGCCACAAGCTTTATTGTTGACTCTATAGAAACGCAACTTAAAGAGTCCATACAATGTGTGAATAACATACTGTCTTCTTAAATGTCATTTTTATCGAGATTTACAGATCTTCCAATGTCAGTCGAGCACAGCCATCTCAGTCTTACTGGAAGCTGCATAGATGAAACGCAAAAGTCAACTGTCAATCATGATCTACCGTCACTAAAGTTTCAAGTAAGCTACTAATTGCAAAAGACTTGTGATAAGTAGTAGCACATTGACATTGTTTTGTTGGTGTTGAGTCAACCTGTTTGTTCTTTTGCATGTCATACATATATTGTGTGAAAGTCTCCTGATGAACAGGTTTTCTTTGAACTGAGAAAACTAGAAGACTTTTCGGAAGAGATTTCAATAGAGGATGGTTGGTTGATGGAACTGTTGACAGATCTGATCAAGGCTGTATTTGATCCAATGTCTGATGACAAAGAGACGTGGATGACTATTATAGAGGATGCAGGAGTCCAAGATGTTGCAAGGTATAAGCAGGTAATATATGTCAAGTTATCATAAGGTGTTCCCACAATAATGTTTGTGCTCGTATCGTCTTTGTCTAAATTCCTCATACAGTACCCAGTTACCCACACTGGCAGGGTCGTGCCGCCAACTCTCAGCCACTTGCTCGCAAATATGTTCTGAAAAAATAGATTCAAAAATATATTTGCTGTCTACTATTCTCTCAGCAAGTAGAAGTAAGATGAGAATATTAATAAAGTGGACACATGTTAAAATGAAATAAGTTAATCATAAGTTACAAATCGAATCGACTTTTCTCTAATTGCCTCTGCAAATGTTGCAGCTTGCATTGGATATTCAGTTTGTTGTGGAGATCGCAGGTATGAAGGGTGCTTAACTGATGACTTACAAGTTGCCTCTACAACCATCGTGTCTCAACTAGAGTCTGCAATGATTTCTGCTGAACTGGGTCCTAACAGGTATCTCAAACATATCACTGCTTTCTTTATTGAAACACAGGACTATCGTTTGCCAAAAGTCTTAAATGTTTGAATATTTTGAAGAAGAAAAAGTCAAGCTCCAACAGGATAAATTCTTAATTTTATCACTTTTTTCAGGGAATTAAACGACATTCCATTGGCTGTTTGGGCAACAAATTCTGCCACTAAATCCATACAATTCTACTGGAAGTCCATATTGCAAAGCCTGCTTCAAATGATCATGATATGTCGTCTTCTAATCAGGAACCCTATAATGATAATCAAAATGAAAGTAGCTGCTTGGAAGACGATAGAAGCAGTTTTTCGGAGGAAACTGATGAGTTGGAAGTTAGCATGAGAATGGAATTGGAACAAGTTTTCATCAATACTCAGGAGCTGTCTTTAACTAGACCAAATTTCAAGGATGATGATGAGGTCTTAGAACTAGAGGATACACATACTTTGCTTTAAATGACACCTACAAATGTTTGAGAAAAATGTGATGCAGCCAAGGGACAGAACTGCTTTGGATAGAAGCAAAAAGCAGGTACAACACTAGATATTACTAACGAGAAGCAGGGAATATATGAAATATTTTGCTTTGGATAAAGTTCAATATTCTTACATTTTGGATGAGGAGAAGATTGTTTAGGCTTTGAGACATTTTGGATGGAAGATTATCTCAAGTATCAATTAGGGAATCATAATTTGATTAGATTGAATTTACATGATGGAAATATGCTTTTTGTCTAGAGCTTTGGGAGGATAATATTGGTGTGATTGCGCTTCAGTTGTCAATGTTTGTTAATGGTTTACACGCACAGAATAAACTGAAAATCAGTTGCTATTTTCTTAAAAATTGAATAGTACAATCTGACTCACAAATGTGTCTGTTCTAAAGGCTACAGGTGAGCTCATGGCAAGAATGATATGGTTCTATGAAAGAAACTACTGATCTGTACAAACAAGGATTCATCTTATCTGTGGAATCCATCGTCGAAGTTCTGAGAGTAACTTTTCAGGTCATAGCTGTAGCTGATTTTAGGACGAGCTTGCCATTTCAACATCTGCTTCTTCCACTGTGACTTGAACTTCCAGATTAGTTGTCTCAGCACAAATAACCTCCTGTCAGAGTAGTTTCCTGACTTTATGTGGATAAATGGAACAACTGAGCGGTCACTGCTGCAGATGTTTGCACTGTTCTTCATCCATTTCATGAACTGACTCCTTTTCACACTTAAGACAGTTGAGAGCTTCATCTTTGGGTATCTTGCAGATCTTCTTCAGTTGGATGGAAATTAGTGAGTAGAGTGTGATAATGTGGGATACGAAGATTATGAAGATATTTATATATTGACGCTCAGATAAAGATACGTCACGGATGTGGCAGAGGGCATTGAGGCTGAAGGTATTGAGATGCCCTTTTTGCTTATCATCGACGAGTCAGTTCAAGCAACTTTTGCATCATTATGGGGTCACTTGGCCCTGAAATGATGCAAATGGGGAATGGAATAGTATTTTATCACATGATAAGGCCGCCTTATTGAAATAAAGGTGTCTGGGAATGTAAACTTGGTGGGATTGCTTTATTGTCACTCTAGTAATATCAATCTTTCCGCTAAAAAGAAATCTTGCGCAGAAAGTTATCAGCCACATCCAACCATTATACCAAACAATCCGAAACTGAGATGATCTTCTTATCCAAGAATGGCCGCATGTGCTGTAAGGATCCTGTGTCAGCTAAATCTTTTTATACTCTGACAATGGACACTTTATCCGAATCTCACCGGTAAGCATGCTTTCTTTAACATCCGGTCTCATTAGATGTAACGAAAAGGCAAGAAGGGCGCACGAGAAGGTACTTAAATTGCAAGTTTCATGAGGACGAGCACTACAAGACACAGTACAGTGCATGTATACAGAAAGAATGTGATCCATATTATGTACAAGAAGATACATTACTGTTATGAAAGTGGTAGTCGCGATGGTAACGTAGAACCTGATATCACGCTTTAATTCAAACTGTAAATTAACCTGAGGATGTTTTTGTGCCACAGATGACAACAACCTACAGCCTGTTTGTTGTTGAATCTTGCTTAAACTGGAGTTTAATTTCATTCACATTTGAGCTGAAAAACAACCTCAAAACACGATTTTTTAACTATTGAGTAACTTTATACCGTAGCATTAGGGCATCTGCATCCGCTGAGGAAGTTCTATCTCGTCGAGGAATTTCTCGAGAAGTAATTCTTATTACTATTCATCAAAAGTAATAACAATCTACACAGTTTATGCACTCATCACTGTCACTAGAGTTAAGTTCTAGAGGAACGTTATGTATTTGTGAGACGAATGACGAAATCTTAACCGTTGATTTGATTAATCTGACGGTTCAGATTAAATTTATTTTTAATTAAATTTGATGGTTTGATTTGCAAAAAATATGTGACGGTTGGATTTGACGGTTATTTTGAGTTTAAATCTCATCCGTTGAATCATTAATAGTTAACGTTGGGATTATATCTCACTGTCTCACATAAACATATGCGTCCTTCTTGAACTCTTCCCTCTATTACTATTCACATTTTTAAATATTTTATATTGTTATAAATTATTTTTGTTTGTATTGTATTTTTATTCATAAAGGTTCAAGCTTTAATCTGAATTTTGAATTTTCACTTTTTATCTTAATTAAGTGTAATGATTAATTAATCAATTAAAGATAAAAACAAAACAACAAATTAACGCGACCGTCCCTTAACACTAACACGACGCCGACAATTGAAGCGAGGATGAAGCAGCGCGGCGTCTTCTAATTTCTGATTCGAGTCTGAGTGAGTGTTTGAGGACGTTCTCAACGATGATCCAGACGAGATCAGCTCCGAACTCGTTCTATCTCGTCCGGATATATCTCTAAACAGGTGCGTCCAAAATTGCCGAGAACGTTCTCAATTTGCAACCGGTACAGATGCCCTTATGAAGAAGATGTGAACTTAACTGCAACGATTTTTCCATTCGTCTGATTTATGTCTGATTCATTTAGATGTTGCCACGTGGATGATTCTAAGCCGTTCGATCTCGAAACTCTGGAAAACTATTAATTTATGCAATTTTCACAGACTTAGAAATCGCGATCGGGAATTAGGGTTTTACACGAGTTTAGTTCGAAGTCAAAGTCTCAAGCAAGCGAACGGAGATGGCGATGCTGGCAAGACGACTTGCTCCAATGTTGAGGAGCTCACACGCAGCGTCATTTTCTAGGTCTCCTCTTGTTGCTTAATATTGAATTTTGTGTGATGCAATTCGATTAGAAATTAGGATCTTATTTTGTTTTGTAGCTTTAGTTTGATGTATAATACTTTTTTTTTGTAAATTGGTATTATAAAGTTATGGAAGTTGATTTTAGAAAGTGTAGTTGATTTATGTGTATTTTCGGCTTTTGTAGCGCTGCTGTACAAATCGATGAAGGAAAGGGTAAGGGTCTGGTGCGTAAGGCTGTCACGTTTGGGCTGCTTGTGCTTACGGGTGGAGTTGCCATTAGTGCTCTTGATGATCTGGTTATCTTTTATAGATGTAGCAGGTAATTTATTTCGTTGGTTTCAATGATAAATGTTCGGATGATTTTTTGATAATTTTTCATTGAGCACTATTATGGTTGTTTACCTTGATTTCGTGTCCTGTACATAACTTTGATAAGTCATGTGGTAGGCTTTAGTTAAAGTTGTAAATATAGCTAATTTGTAATTTTTATCCTATTAGATTTATTTGAAGTCACGTCGATTACATAATGTGCTTCAATTAGGATTTACGAGAGGGATTACGTTTGTAGGTGATTCCATCATCCTGTCGATTAACTATTTATTTTCTGACCATTGTTGTTTTTCTTGAACATTTCAGTAAAGCCATTGAAAAAGCTAGTAAGGACCAACGACTAGTGGAAGCTATCGGCGAACCTATTGAAAGAGGTCCGTGGTATAATGCATCTCTTGCTGTTGCACACCAGAAGCGTTCTGCGTCTTGTACATTTCCTGTTTCTGGATCGCGAGGGAATGGAATCTTTCAACTGAAGGCAGTCCGAAATGATGGTTAGTGTTCTATCTTGTATACTTTCTTTAATTTCTTTCAAGTCCTCCTGATCTACCTATCAGATTAAAAACTAGCTACTTCAATTATATATGTAATTATGTAAACTTCTGTGTATATTGCTTCTGCACATAGATGATAACAACTCGTGGGTGTCTTACTTCCGACCTGGAGACTGGGACGTCCTAATGCTAGAAGCTTTACTCCATGCTCCTGGAAATGATGAGAAAAATCGAACATTTCGTATCAGCATCTCAGAGCACCTGCCTTCTACTGATTCCCAGCCAAGCGTAGAGAATAAAGGAGACTCTTCTAAAAGCCCAACTCCTGAAGTGTCAAGTCCACCGGAGAATAAATGATCATTGAATCTAACAGTTCATTTATACAATAATGTCCTTTGTTAGGCTATTGCCAATTGAAAGGAGAACACCAACACGGAGTAAAGAGAGAGTTAACATTTTATTAGACTATTGCCTGGATGTAGAAGGTTTGAGTACATTTTGTTTGGATAATTGGATGCAATATTTTAAGATCATAGTGGTTCTATTAAAGTGGTTGTTGTGTCTGTTCTTGTTAGTTTTGTGGGAAATCAATTTTTTGTACTTCCTCCCAATTAGTTTTGAAACCTATTTTGAACTTTAGTAGTCTATTTTGTGGTAAAAGAATGGTATATGTTGTTTATGAGGTTCATAGAGAAGTAATCCAAGAATGGCCAGCAGTTTATCAAGATTGTAGATGAGGAACGTAAATTTCTGTCATTTCGGTTCCAATCCGACCACCTCTTATGTATCTTTGTCAGCTGTAAGTGCAAAACCATTCATTTATTTGTACAAGAATGAACTGTCACAGATTCTTAAGCAATGCAATAAATGCAGTAGACACAATGTTCCAGATTTCCCCAACCATTCCTGAATATTATGCAACAAGGGAAGAAGATTTTACGGAAAACATGAATGCTTTATTATTTCATCTAGTAAAATGAAAACAAATCTAATTAAAACCTTTTCAACCAGTTTTCTTATAAATGATTTCAAAAACAAATTATGTCACCAGCAATTTTTTGAGAAAAAAATACAAAACTGTACCAGGGTCTCTGTTTGTCATCTTTGTTGGATTTTCAGTTTGGTGTTCTCTGGTTTGGTTTCTAATATAGTGGAGGAACTACCAGAATTTCCACCTTCATTTTTTGGTTTCGAGAAAAGTGGATCCCATTCATGAGGTCCAACATTATGTTGCCCATCCTCCAACAGTGCATATTTCCAACTGTTCTCTTCCACAATGTTCACATCTCGCCCTTCAATAACATCTCTTTTTAGTTCCGTGACCCTATCGATCATGGCTTGCACAGACACATCAAAAGCATCTTTAAGAGTTTCCAACTTAGACCGAGGATCTGCATATATCAGTCTTGGGATGAGACTGATTACCTCTTCCCTCATAAGCTTCACCTGTTCGGAGGGATTTGTCTTAATCTTTTTTCAATGCTAACTTTCCCTTTGCGTATATCATCCTCTGGAATGTATACTGAATATTTGGAATAGTTTTTCGGAAGGTGCCAAGTATATTGTACATAAGCTGAGCCTGGGTGAAAGAAGACTGGAATGCAACCAGCTAGCATCGAGTCAAATGCTGATCTCCTAGTGTATGAATCCCCTTGTGGTTGTAAACAAAATATTGAGCTCTGAAACATCTGCATTACACTACTAGGAGAGTGACATTTACTCTCATTTAATAAATCACATTCCAATAGCTTGCCACCTTTAGACCTCTTGCACTGATCAATAATCTGCCCTCTAATGGACTTCAAATTACCCGGACGGGGAGCACCAGCAAATGAAAAGAGCCATTTCCTCTTCAACTTCCTCATCCTTTCTTGCCATGAAAACACATCAGCATCACTAGCGGGATGAAAGTAAGTAGGGTAAGGAATGGCAAAATCATTTGCATTCCACGGGCTCGATTCCACCACAAGCATAGTCATATTCCTAGCAGCAGGCAAAAACAAAAGCTTATTACCCCAATCAGACTCCTTATCACTAAGCCTTCTAAAATCCCAAGTAATCCTTCCAGCCACAAGAAAATGATCCTTCCCACCCATAACCTTCCATTCCGGCCTCTTCATCAACCAATCAACCAACTCAAGCGAAGCAGCATCCCTAGTCGATATATTATACCCCCACAAATACCTCGCAATATCAAACCCGGCATAAAATGGAACAAACACAGCCTCAGCGATAGACGAATCATTAGTCAAACACTCATACTGCTTCATTCTGTTACTAAATATCACATCAACTGCAAACTGATTAGTAGCATACCATCCATTATCCGAAAACACACCTTCCGCATTCTCCAACGGCGGCCCCATCCATCATTTGTAATAAATTTGCACATATCAGTCCATAAACTCAAACTCTTACACTCCTTTAACATATCCACATTAAACCTTGATGGCAGGTTATGAACATATATATACCTTCCACCACACGGATCAGTCTCATTCTCCTTTTCAACATCAATATTTGTAGCATTTACCACCTCAGGGGCAATATGGTCAACATCAACAACTGTAGAATTTTCCACCTCTGGGGAAATATGGTCAACATCAACAACTGCAGTTTTTACCACCTCAGGGGCAAAATGGTCAAACTCGATGTTTTGATTTTCCGGAGATGGCTGCTCAACGGAGTCCGTTGGCTGGAGATTCACAGACTGATCGTAATCAACACCAACTCCGACGATTGCAAAATCAAAATAAAATACAAAAAACCACAAAAATACTGATAAAATCGCTAACAGCCAAATACGACTGGACGGCTGCTTTCCGACGCCTTTCTCCACGCTATCCGTCACCGATCCCATCGGCGATCGTCGTCTCATCGGACGACTATTACTCATCTTCATCTTACAAACACAATCCGGACTCTGCTGACTTCTCGGCTACTCAAACTGATGAAAATCTTCAAATTACGGAGCCGCGTTACGAATACCTAACGGAGATGAAATCGAAACCGGAAAACGCGAAAATTGAGAAAGTTGGAAAAATCAGGAGCGCATTTAATTACTACTTGACTGATGAGATTCCCGATACGGAATCGAGGTGGAGAGATTTGAGATCGTGCAGAGAGGAGTGCGCCGTCGACGACTTCAGAAAGGAGATTTTAGAGAGACGCGTGGAGGAAGGTATTTATAGTTGGTGGACGGTGCAGGATGAATGATGACGTCATATTCCGTAAATGGCGCTTGAATAACGAGGTTCTGGAAGAATTCAGAGAATGTAAGGCTGACGTCATATTTATTTTTATTGAGATTGTAATTTAATTGTAATTTATTCATTTTTCATCCCGTCACTTATGTGTTTTGAAAGATGTAATGAGTCAAGTTAGGAGTTGGTGCTTATCGAGCTCTCGAATACTAATACGTATTGAAATTAAAAAAATATTGTGACAAATGACCGCTATCCTAATAGAAAAATCGATGAATTTAATGTGAGTTAATTTTTTTTTCATTGCTGGTACGTATTGCATTTCCCATTTACTATATAATTGATTATCTTGTGACAGCGTTTAAACTAATCTTTATTTTAATCTTGATTTTTATGGATTTTTTCTGTCTAGAAGAGTTAATTATTGAAATAAGTGTACAGAATTTATATAATATTTTGGTCAATGGTGAGTTGTGTATTACTAGCAGAATAAGACATGGACACGACAATGTGGCTGGCTCGTTTGGAAGAAGCCTCATGTGAGGTGCGTATTAGCCTTTGTTTAGTTTATAATTTTTTAGTTACAGTTTGGTATAAATTTGCAACTGCCAAATATATAGTTATTATTTTGGATTTACATTATTCGATAAACGAAAATAATGCACCGAATGGGTTTAAATAGGACCTCAAATTAAAGAATAGTTTGTTACTGGGTTTTAGGCTTTTTGCATGGAGTTATGTAGGTTAGGACGTTTTTGGCTCACATGGTGGATTTTTGTGTCGGATCGATATGAAGAGTTGTAGAAACAATTGGAATGTTAGGTGAAGTGATCAATCAGGTGCAAGGAAGGCGCCTGTTGGTCTTTAGTCAGTTTCAGCCGGCCGCGAACTTAGTGGTGCGGCCAAAGTTGACAACTTTGGAGACCTTGCCTTCACTTTTACACAACATAAGACAATTTGACACATGGTTTGACTTTTAATGCATGTTCCCAGCTTTGGATTGGTAACATTTCCAACACTGGTGCTAAAAATGAGCTGCAAGGATGCTCGAAAGAAATTGGTTGAATAATGAAATAACACATGGACAGGACATTTCTACAGAAAGTTTTGTAGAAGGATGGATGACCACGTGTTTACAATTTATTCTTTTCATGATTTCAAGGGATGCATTCTTTAATCCCCAGAGGAATAGGTGGAGGCACACATATTTCAGTTGGGCTCAATAAGTGGCAACCCAAGTACGGCCATTTATGGATCTCCAGGAACACAAGCACCACGGTTACAAAAAAAATACAGAGTTTCCCCTAGTTATGAAGGTGAAAGTTCCCTAGTCATTCAGCAACGAAAAAGTGGGTGCAATACCGATTTAAGGATAATCTTCTGGTGATACTTTTTCGCTAACTGTTGAACCAAATTCTGGACCACCCTTACGGTAAGAGATGAGAAACTCAATTGGGTATCCCTTCAGCTTGTGAGGAACAATCCCAAGATCTTCAAAAGTTAGAGCTGAGGAAATATAGTTCCAAAGTGAAGGTTATATCTCTTGTTACAAGTGTAAAGAAAATTGATGCTGCAATGGCAACTATTGAAAGTTGATGTAAATTATCAGAAGGAATAGAGGCCTTACCATTTTCTGATACTACTGTATCTTGAGTGAGCGAGTTGATTTCATCAAGATTAATCATTTCAGGAGTTGGTAGAGGAAAAGGAAGTTTGTTAATAAGTAATTCACGGGGTGTTGCAACTGCCTGTAAAAGGAAGTAAAAGGTGAGAAGAAGATTGCATTGAGTTTAGCCATAAGATCCAAGTCCAGTTACGATAATTGAGTTACTACTCTACGGCCGTTCTAATGAAATACGAAAAAGTAATAGACTGCATCAGGTGAAATCATGAAACAAAATCCTGATTGTCCTGTTTAAATGCAGACGTATGCTGTCTGAGCATAGAACGATTCATCAGGCAACCAACAATAGTCTTAAATTATTAACAGTTAAATAGATGCAACTTTTAGCAAACTTACCCTTGCAATAGGGAATGGAACTTTCACATAATGAGGCCACTCCCGGATCGTGTCAAACATAAGCTCTGCCTGAAATGGTGCATAAGTCAGGATATAACATGCATTTTTGTTGAAAAGACAAACCTCAAGATGTTTTGAAAAACAAACTCGCTTCTGAATAAAGTAACTCAAGAGAAAAGGAATACCAATTCATGAACGGTGAAGATGTCCGGTCCACCTAGTTCATAAACTTTTCCCATACTGGAGCCGTCATCTTTTAGAGCGGACACAACAGCAGCAGCCACGTCGACGACATATGCAGGCTGGATTCTGCCAATTCATCATTAGCAAAAGGTACAAAAACATAACATCAAAGTTGATTATTATTTATTACTCAAATGTGCAAATAAATACTACAATCTTTTTCAAAAACCAAACTTACTTAGTGGATCCATCCCCATATAGTGGAATAAAACCATATTTCTTGGCAAAATGAGCCCATCGGTTCATTATACGGTCCTCTGTACCAATCAGTGACGCAGGCTTTAAAATTGTGGCCTGCATGTTGTGTACAGTGGAAAATCCGGATGAAACAATTAAGAAGAATATCCAAAATATTATTCAAGTTTGTTTGTTAGACATCATAATAAATAAATAAATAATTGAAAGGTAATGTAAACCAATCCAACCTCGGGTAATTCTCCCAAGATTGCTTCCTCCGCAGCAGCTTTGGCTCTAAGTACTCTGGAGGGAGATGATGCAGATGCTCCCAAACAGGAGAGTTGAATAAACCTCATGATACCTCCATGTTCCTTGGCTATCTGTTCCAGTTAATATCACCAATTAACTAGTAATTAAAATGAATAATTAGCTCTGCACGGGCATTTACAAATAACTGTTTCCTCATTTGCAAGATACTTAAGAAGCATGTGAAGTATTGAATGACAACACAGACTGCAGATTTTGGACAATTACCAGTCAATAAGGACCATTAATCAGTTTTTCTACAGCTGAGGAGAAAAACAAACTAGGCCACCATGTCAAGGGGCACAAAAGGTAAAGGGAGGAATTGAACAACCTGAGCAATTTGTACTGCCATGTGCTGATTCACTTCCTCAATACTGAAGTTTCTGGTTGCATAATCTCTTCCTGCCAGCAAGAACAAGACAAATTCAAGTCATGTCCGATGCATAGGCGAAAACTTATCAACAGACAACTGATAATACATCTTACCAATCAGATTAATAACAACATTAGCTTTTGCCATTACTGCTTTGATTGAGCTTTCATCTCTTGGATTGTACTTCATTGGTACAATCTGAAAGAAGTAATTTCCAGTATGTGAGAACTAATAGAGAGAACTGTTAACCAAGGAACCAAACGAATAAAGTAATCTGAGTAGGAAATGATATATAACTTATACCTGTCCCAAATCACCCATCAATTTTAAATGGCGAGGAGAATCCTCAGAGCCCCTAAATGGAACCAAAACTTGAGATCCCATTTTGGCTGAACAAAGAAATCAGTTAGTAGAAATCAGTTGGGTATTCTTGTTTGTAGTGACTGAGTTGAGAAATGCATTTCTTTGACTCACCTAGTTGCTGCACCACATAGCGACCCAAGAAGCCAGTAGACCCAAAAACTGCAGCAACAATTCCACTGCACAAAAGATGCACTAAAGAGTTTAGAGGACACATTTCACTCGAGAAGGAAAAATCCCCACTATCATTTTGGTTAGAGTATTTTGCAATAAACTGGTCCTTTAGCCAATGGATTCAACCCTCAACAGTCAACACTCAACATAGACACTTACAGCATTTTAAATTGACTAACAAACCTACAATGGAGCTTATTATTACTGACACAACTTCTAGCATTTCTCACACGTATCAATCGCAATCAGTAAAGGTACCTCTTGCACGTTAACAAGCCAAAGTCTTGTCTCCAACAATAGATGCTAATTTTATTGGTAGTAACAACTTAACTAAGATACCTCCATAATCCATACAGACTATGAACAGAAGACTTCAATAACACCCTCTAGTCATCAAACATTCTTCGTAGAATAAAGAAAGCATTACCAAATAACAAAAGGAATACCGGTACACTATACACTTCACCGGATTTAAATTACAAGTCATAAACTTGCTATCCTAACTTCCATAATTACTCATCTCACATACGCGCCACACATACAAATGATCCCATTTGAGACAAAATACCAAAATTTGCCCAAAAACTATCCATCAATAAGATAAAAAAGATGTAAATTTACCTAACAGACGATCTTCCACCAGTTCCTTTACGAACAAGATGCCCCACGCCCTTAGGCGTCAGCGTGTCGTCGATATATATCGCGGATGCTCAACTCCAACATCTACAAAACAAGAAAAATATAATCCATTTCCTTCAAATACCGGATCGGAGCTGGCAAATGCATAATAAATTAGGGCAAACAAAAAAGAATCGAAATGGAGGGAATTGAGGTCAGATTACGTCGATCGTGGAGCGGATAGAGCGATTTGAGAGATGAAATTGAAGGGATGGGAGATGCGGCGCGCTGCGTCAGTCGCTTGGCGAGGGTGTGCATCTTCGCGTTACTCGATTTGTGCTGTCAATAGAGAATCGGTCGAATGGTTTTGATGTTTTTCACAGGGGACGACTGAAGAACGCTACGTTTGGAATGTTACCACGATGAAACGCAGCGTTTCGACAAGCTCAACCTCCACAAGTGTTTTTTCATCTAGGACTAGGAGTACATTTTTTGTAGCTTCTTCATAGGAAAATATCAAAAACACAGAACTGCCATAATAAAAATGATGATTTGTAACAAGGGAGATATCCAATTATTCGTATTGATAGTTAGATTAATCAAATCAACAATTAAAATTATAGCTTATGTCTTATAAACAAATCAAATTCGTGTAGGATGATTTTAGTAAAAACCAGCAAATAAACAACTAGCAGACTCTCAAAATCAACTGTTAATTTTGAAGTTCTTGGTATAAGTTTGCGTTATTTGTGACCAAACCCAATACCTCTGGCTAGATAACAAAAAACGGAAACCAATAAAGGATAAAAACTAATGGGATATACGCTCATGACTCGATATATCACATAAGTTGTTTAAGATGAGGAACATACTTGAAACTGAGTACCTTTTGCATGTAATAAGAACATCTGGCAATTATGACCATAAGTTACACAGGAAATTATTGGAACAGTCAATATTCAGGGATGGTAACTGAAGATGACCAGCACAAGGGTCTGGATCAAACCTTGCTCTGGATACTTGTAAATGTATATGGCAAGGTTCGTGAGAAATGACTAGGCCTCACCAGACCTCAGGGCGGAGTTCACCTGAGGCTGGAGGCATCCATCGTCCAGAGTTGTATACGCTTTCACCGACTTTCCACCCAGGCACATCCTTCATTATTCTAGCCTCGTCTTCCAGATACTTCTTCCACTCTTTGACAAATCTGCAAGAATATGGATGAACACATTGTAGCAGAATACATGGAACAAGGCAATGTGATGCAGATCCAGTTGGGCAGGTAATATGATCGATTACCTCTCATCCTCTTCTGCTTGAAGCATAGGCAGAATAGCTCTTCGGGCAGCATACTTCTCTTCTTTTAGGGCCCTGGGAAGTCAAACAACAAAAGAATATATATTTACTAAGCTGGACTTCAAGAGCTAAATAATGCAGAGCAGTATTTGTAACAGTAACCAGGCGCATACAAACTTAACACGCAACCTTGGAACACCCGGTGAAAACTAAGTACAAGCTTAAATGCAATATTTCATATGAAGCAAACATTAAAAACAAAACACTAATGTTCAAAAATACACACAGGTCATCCCCAAGTCACTCCAACTGCTACAAATATGAAAGTAATGTCCAAGCCTTCCAAGGGAAAAACTCTCCTGTTCTTCTTCGAAGGAAAATGGAAGCTTGGTTTGAAAATAAACTGCATTTACATCATCTAATGTCTGAGAGTTCAGAAATAACCCCCTATTATCATCCCAAGCTAAACAAGTTGCAGATATATTGCAGTAGATGTAGACGGGAGTAAGGGATTTCAGTTGATAATAGAAAGTAATTAATTACGACGATTAGTCTGAAAAAAGATTTTATAATAAATCAAGTGGCCAGCTGTTCTTTGCAGTCAGTGGCAGTAAACCAAATTTTATATTTGAGATTGAGATGACAATCTCTGATCTACAGGCCAATTACTTCAGGGTCAGTAAAGGATCAAGTGGAATATTGTTCTTTGAAAGCAGTGTCAACAAACCACACTTTCAGCTTTAAAACCAAGGTGACAAACCTCAAAACAGCATGCAAATTGATTCAGTATTAATGAGGGAGTAGCATCTAAAAAAACATGATTATCAAGCTTTCAGATACTAATAAAGGGAGGAGATAAATGGCATCATCATGTTTACCGCTCTACACTGAGATTAATGAACTCTAAAAACAAGTTGATGCAAATATTCTGGTGTGAAGCTAACAAAACGATATCTAGCTTCACTTGTTGCCGACAAGTTTTGTGGCTTTCAATTAGATCATCCATTTGAAATTCAAATGACTTCCGAATATTAAACAAACACTATCATAAGGTGAAAATAAATCCCTAATTGCGACAATCAAATAGATGACCTCAAATCTCAACTTGTTATCTAAACCTAACACTAACTTGAACCAACAAAGTAGAGAATACGCATACCTACGAGCCTTGTTTCCAATTCCGACCTGATACATCCCCCAAGAAAAAGCCCCAAAAGCTGTCAAGAAAATGGCGACGGCGCTCGGTCCTTTGTTCGGAATCCGGCGAGCGTATCGGACAGGTGCGAATCCGCCAGGCGGAGGACCGTCCTGCAATAACGGCATGTCTTTGACGCTAGCCATTCCTGGCTTTTTCCTGATCACCGCCTCCGTCATCTTCGCCGATCTCTCTTCTCTACTGCGTTCGATGGTCCCATTTGTTGACATTGTACTGAACCTGTGGAATTGAACCGAATAGATACTACTCGGTTCGATTTAATCGAACCGATGTAAATTGCTCGGTCTGATTGAGCTCCGGCATTTGATTGAAAAAAAGCATTATGAACAAAATCAATTGCAGAATGAGTGGCCACTTAATGGTCATATTCTTGGTTAAACAATCGAGAACGCTCAAACGTAACACAATCGTTAGCATTTTCAAACTAATCGATGCTGAAGGTAGAAAAAAATTATATACTAGTCCGTACGAGACTATTTTTCTACAGGGATTTTCTGGCTATCAAATTTTTGAATAACAGCTCAAATTTGAAATGTGTGAGCAGTGAAGCTACTGCAGCCCAAGTAAAGCCCAACCCAAGATGTGGACAGATGTGGATCAATCAAAGCTAGGCAGCACCATCTGCGTGGGTTTATTTCTGGCCGTTGATGTGCAAATAGATCCAACGGCTGATGGAGTTTCATATAAATAGGAAGAGATAAGAGAGCAGCAGAAATGCATCTATTGAAGCTATTCCCTGTTGTCTTTCGGAGATGGTGGAAAATTATGCCCAACTCCCTTCTTTTTTGTCGTCTTAAGTTTTTTTGGCTCAGCTGGGTTATGGGTGGTCATTTATAGCTTCTTTTAGTTGAGGTTTCTGATGTCCCTCTCAGTTGTTTGGTGTTTTGTGGGGGTAATGCCCCTTGTTTTTCTATCGAAAAAAAAGAAATGCATCTTCTTCTTCTTCATTCTTTCGGCGATTAGGGTTCAGATAGCGAGGCTGTTTGGGTTGATTCCGATCGTTTGAGAGGTTGTGTGATTGTATTGCAAGAAGAGAAGTTGTAGGCCTTGTTGTAAGCTCTCTTTTGAGCCTAGATTTATAGCCATCTGTGTTAGTCTGAGTTTGAGGACTAGAGAAGTTTCAGCAGGGTGTTTGTTGAGTGATTTGGCTGTGTTTTGTATTGAACTTGCCGGAGACGCACCGGAGATCTAGTGGATTCATCGAGCCACCGAGCTCAACGTGGAGTAAAGTGCATTTGCACATATAACCACAGTATATTTGCTCCTGTTCAGTATTTTCGTTTATATAAGTGTTATTTGTTTTGTTTAGGCTTAGTAGCTGAGTTTTTATCAGCTTAGGCTTAGACAGGTTTGAGCAGGTTAAGGCTAGGGCATAATTTGTTCTAGGAACGTAATTCTTGGTAGGCTAGAATTACTACAAAATGAACAAGAGTTACTTGTACAAGTGAAGTAGTTGCAGCATTGCAAACATTTGGAACTTCTCTGGTTACAATTTGTTTGTCCAGTTGAGAATTCACTGCTCCTGTCACGTCTACTTGAGTTTGACCAACAGGTTTATGGTGTGAATGTGAAAGTTTATGGAAGATAGGATGATTTGGACTAGAACTAGATACCAATTTTGAAGACATAGCTTGATGCGAAATGCCTTGGTTTCTAGTATCCAACAATGGAGAAACCTTCCGTGACTTATACTGGCTCGCCGTATGAAGTCTGCGCAATCTAGAATGTTCTACTAAGTTTTGAGAACATATCTCTTATACGTTGAATAATAAAGAATGTTAGCTGACAATTTGTTTCCGCATCGAATAGTTGGATGGTAATTGTAAAATATATATTGGATCATGAATCATGACTTGTAAATCAATTTTTGGATCAATCTGGGAATTGATCCAATGTAAATTTACAATTTGTTGCCCATTCTTTTTTACAAAAAAGATGTTAATACGGAGTAAAAAATAGTTGCTTCATTTTTATAATATAGCCACCAAAATTTATTTCAATGTAAATTTAGGCTCCTTTTGTTACGTTAACATGAAAGTAGCCTCGAAAGTTTGACATTTATTTTCCCGCGATAAATATGGTTTGATTTTATTGGTGGAAATGGGAAGTATTCTCAGCCACAGCAACTTTGTCGGACATCAGATGTTGTGCAATCGGAACAGCTTGTGGTTGCAATATCCTGACCGTAGGATGATGCAGTCAGATGGATATTGGATGAAATGAACTTCGGGGAAGATAGATTCAAACCAATCGATGGAAGATAGAAAAAGGGGCTTACAGACTCAGGTGGCGAAAGTCGGTGGAGCGAAGAGAATTCTTGCTTGATTCGATCAATGAAGAGACTAGACGTGATCTGGGCGTATCAATATTTGATCAAACACAGAAGCGTAAAAAGAATAGGAAGGCTTTTAAGAATAGGTTGAAAAGAGCGAGCCAGGCGTGAATTTCCGCTATGCCGGAAGACGGTGAACAACGTCCCTTGGAGTATTTGGGGCCTGAGGAGGACAGTGGGGCCGGTGAGGAGGAGCCTAAGAAGGTGTTGAGGCCTCAGCTTTCGAGGATGACTTCATTTCAACCTCCGGAAAATATTCGTGAAGATGTTCCGATTTCAGATCCTCAAATGCATAGGCCGCAGATGATGAGGCGTAGTTCATCCAGATTGTCATCTTCATCGAGGAATTCAAGGCAGAGTGAGGATGTAGGGCCGAGAGTCAGGTTTGCAGATCAGCTAGCGGCGGAGAAAGAGCAGATACATAGGGTTGTGTCCTCAACTGAAGCGTATAGGCACAGAGGATCAGACTCCGATGAGGAGCCGGAAGACGAAGAAATCAGGACTAAATGTGGTGGGGGTGGTGGGGAGCCAGCAATGAAAATGTCATTAATGGACTTGTTGGGGGATACTGATGACCAAATGGGATGGGCGTCGTATATGGCGGAGCTGGAAGACGATGAGACGAAGATGATGGGAGGAAGACGAGGGTGCGGAGGAACAGAGCTGTTGTATTTGCCTGGTGAGACATAAGGGCAGGGCTTCCGCTCAATGTGGGCACACATTCTGCCGGTTGTGCTCTAAAGAACTTTCTGTCGGACGAGGTAATTGTCCGAGATGCAACGGCTTTGTGCTGGAGATACTAGAGATATTCTGAACACGAATCCTTTACATATAATTGAATATCATGCGTTGCCGACAGATTCACCTCTGCACAACCAATCTTACTGTAAGTATACCTAAGAACTCATCAACCACAATCAAGTTACCTGAATTCACCTAGTGATTTTTGATTTTTCGACATGAATGATTCATTTGAAAAATGTGATAAGTAGCAAGGAGTTCTTGCTCCATGATGCTTATCAGTCATGTAGTTTTCAACCACTGCGACGAGTATACAAGAGTCGATAAACATAAGTTCCATGTTGTTATCACATTACGTTCAAATACGTGTGTTTGATTCACAAGATTGAAATAAAAGCAATACCGCAATCAGCATGGGTTGGGTGCGATATAGGAGAAAATTTCTTGCTCGGGGAAATTGAGATGCACTTACATGCTGATGATCTATCCCTCTTGGTCAGAAGTGGAGGTATAGACTACTCCCTGTTCACCATCCATGTCACTACTGTGTTGTGATGAGACCGATGACCTTCTCCTAGAACTCACCATTCTTCTTCTTTGGTGTTCTAGTTAAGATATCACAATTCACAATGTCTGTTAACCTCTGGAATGATCATCTTTATCATTTTGAATAGTAAAAATGAGAGAACTAAGCTTACTTTTATTAGTGATGGCCGAGCGAGTTATTGCAAGGAATTTATCCCAATTGAGCTGCTTGAGTTCTTGTTTTTCTTCCTCTGACAGTTCAAAATTAGGTTCTCTTCCACACATAAATGCAGCCCTGATGAAAGATCCACCAAACACCACACAGTCAGCAAATATCATGCCTGATGTTCAGAAATAATAAATACGACTAGTATTCATTTGATAAATTGCGTCTGTAATTGGTGTTAACTACTGTCTACTGGTACTAAGCCAGTGCTTGTATAATGCTGATAGCATTACATTAATTTGTGTTAATATCTGCATGTTGATGTTCTATACCTGTCGTACAGGTGAGCAGCCTCTTCTTGTGTTCCAACAGTTCCCAAGTGAATCTGTTTTTTGTCAACTTTGATTGCAGCTTGCCATTTCATGTTCTTAAAATAAACTCCTCGCATCAGGCATACTTCCTGATCCTTGATCTGCTTCCTCTTGTGTCGCTTTCTGGGCTTGAATTCTTATTCATACGAAAATAAAATTTCAGAAATGCAGACATAAACTTGGGAATATAATAAGCTAAGACTGTTTTTATGTTGTCTCTCAAAATATAGTGTGTAACTGTATAAAAATCGTTGGACAACCACCACGAACATAATAGGCTACACAAAAGAACAAACTTATATTTGAAATAAAGCTACATGAACAATTATGAAATACCACATTATATTTGTAACATTATCGCGCCCTCAATCATGCAAAGCAAATGTATTGTTTATGTGCAAACCTAAAACTGGGCGATCAGGCTGCTCTTCTTTCGGTGGGCTGGAGGCAGAAAGATCATCTGAAATAGGTCTGAGGTCATCCTACAAGAAAACCCAAATTTAGCACTGAGCTCTGAAATCCCATTTGAAGATTCAATACTGACAGCAAGAAGGTTGTTCGTTCACTTGGAGATTACTGATCAACATTTTCTTATCCTTAAGTTTAGGTAAAGTTACAAAAACCCAAAAGTCTCTTATACAATAAACATACTGACCTTAGTGTCCTCTTCAAGCCTTGCAATCATGGGCTGCACACTAACCGGTTTACTGTGGGTAGGTGTATCTGCTTTATTTCCATAACTTGATATGCCTTCTGTTGGAGCTACATACAAACTTTGTCCTACAAAAAAAGAATAAAGGAAGATAAATTTTGGTCTAATAAGTTACCTGAAATACGAATGTTTCACAAAGCAACAACAAGCTCTAACGAATTTTGGGCATGGCCCACAATAATCAGTAGTTTCCAGTTTGCAGATGCCTATTACACACTAACAACTAATCAACCTCGAACCTTCCATATGCAAAGAGGTACAAGTACTAACTCCACGAAGAACGAAATAACTCCGAGTTATTAAGTTGAATAAATATTTTATAAGCCATCTTCAAGCATATTACATGTAATAAGATCAATTTCCATATGCAGTACTCTTCAGGGTCTACCTGCAGAAAGTCCCATGAGTCTGCGCCATGCTTTACGGACACTAACCATGATTAGATTACTCACTCGTGTCCAATCCCTGAGCCACCGTCTACAAATAAGCTGTCACTCAGAAAGCATAGTTCCTCATCTCATTAACTGTTACCAAATGAATCAAAATTTACGATGCAACTTTAGTTAACATCTACTACCATAATCCATAACAACATCTAGCACATTCAAAATCACATTGGTTATCTTACCATTTAAGAACAAGTTCCATCAATTCAATGCTTCAAAAATTGACAGCCACTGAATGTTTTTGTCTCAAATTACGAGCATAATGTTTAAAACACTAAATTGGTCTCATTCTTCCTAGAGTGTGATATCTAAGACAAAATATCAGTTAGAGTCAACTGATAGTCTGGACTGGACATTCCCTAAAACAAAACAACAACAAATCATACAATCCAATCTTCAAATAAAACACGAGTGTAGCAACAAATCTGTAAAAACAACAACAACCACTGACTCTTCACTATCAATTCTTATCCATGAAACCAACACAAAGACCCAAATCCACAAGTCAACTGTTCGTCAACCTACCACCTTCCCAATCCATCTCCAAAACAGCAACAAACCAATCAACCAACAACCAAAGATCGAGACGACGTCGCTTCAATTCAATCACATCACCAAACACACACATAAACATATCAAACACAAAAGTCTACCTGAGAATCCAATGAAGCTGATCTGTCTACAGAGAATCTAACAACCGGCCGATGATCAGGACAGTACTGACGGTGGAGGCCGGAGGAGTTGAGTATGGAATGGAGTTTAAAACGATGACGTCACGTGCATTAGGGGAGAGTGGTTGCCGACGAGCGATAGAGGTTTAAGTTGGTGATTGGTGGCGGATGGAGATGTGCCCAATTTGGATGTTGAATATCAAGGTGAACGTATTTATATATCTGTGGTTTTGTTTTCACTTTCATATGTAAATTACATATTTACCCTTTGACTTTGTAAAACCATTTTATTATTATAAATTATGGATTTAGATCTCGTGTTGCCAACAACAATAACGAACATTTAATTATTTTATTATTAATTGTTAATAATATAATGAATATAATTTAATCAAAAAATAATCGTCAAATTTAACTATTTTTATGTTTCACAATTTCGAAAAGAAAAAATAATTCAAAAAATAGCACCATACAAAATATTTGTAGGGTATGCGAACAAACTGATTTATTTATTTGAGTCATAAATAGATAGCTTTAGCTGGCTTGTTAGATTCCAAGAAACTGCATATCAATGTCCGCAGCGTCACCGACGGCTACGAGTTCAAATAAAAAACGCCGCGTTTCATTTGGATGGATGTATCAGCCCATATACAACGACCGGCCCAGATAACGGACTCCAGCTTTATATATCGGTGGCCCATAAAAGAAGGTGCGGAAGAAAGTTAGGGTTTGAGAATTGGGAGAAGGAGAAGGTGAAGCCATGATTTACGACGTCAACTCGCAGCTGTTCCGATCGTTCCTCAGCCAGAAGGGAGGCGCTGCTGACAAGAGGTAGTTAGGACTATTTTTTATTTGTAATTTGATGTAGTCATGTAGAAGAGGTTAGCGTGTGATTGAATTTTTGCTCCTGATTTGGGTTTCCTTCCAGTATATGTTGGAGAATTTAGTTGTTTAGCTGAGTGGATTGAAGACAGACTAGAATTAGGGTTCATTTTGATGTGAATGATTTGAAATTATTGACGTCCGGGACTGTGTGGATGAAGCCTGATAGAGTGCACAGTGAATGGCAGCAATGGTTGCATTTCTGACTTTTTTTCAATTCATGTTAATTAAGGACTAGTTTCGAACTTTTTGGTAGTCTATCTCTTCATGTTGAGATTGCTATGAATGTTGTATTGTGTTTTAGTTTCAACGCTTTTTCAAAGCATAGCTCAGTAGTAGTCGAGATTGCGGAAAAGGCTGTAGTATTTCTGAAGTTGAGACTGGAATTTCTTTGAAGGCCATTGTGTTTTGCATTGAAATATTGTTTCTGTAAACTTGCTTGTATGTAGAAGATATTTCTTTTGTTATACATAGAAAGTGAGTAAGGGCTCTTCTTGATTTGCCAAATGATTGGAAGTTAATATCTGCATATGCTTAGCACAAATGAGGGAATTGTTTTGCGACGTGACTGAAATGTATGTTGGTTTTATTTAGGAAAACTGAAGAGCAGAGGCCCAAGGAGCAGAAGCCAAAGGCCAATGAAAACAAGCCTGTTATGAACGAGTAACATCTCTCATTACATGCAGGATGAAGATATTGAGAGTGTAGACTGCTCAGTCACAGTTTTAAGATGTTTTAAACTTACTATGAATAGATATCATAAATAACACTCAAACTTATACAGTTGTCACACATTTGTTGATGTTTTGAACCGTCTCTGATCCTTGCTTGGTGAATTTTATGCAAGCTTGTAATTTCTAATTGTTGGAGTTTGCACGTCATAGATAACATACCTCTTTTGATAATTCAATGCAATTAAGGTAAGACAGGGCTAATTGTAAACTTAGGTGTTGCAAGGGTTGTCGTAGTTACATAAGATAGTTAAAATGATAGTAGCCACTGGAGTTGCATGTGAGATTGAGATGCATCTTTTGAAAAGTTTAAGGCTTTCTATTATGGAGCTTAGTTTAATTCCTAACAGTGTACTGTTAAATGTTTTGAAAATAACAATAATGAAACCAAAACAAATAGTTTTAAAACCACCAGCAGCATTTCACTGATATTTACCCAAACTGGGAAACTTAAAAACAGTTACAAGAGGGTCCAGACTCATTAACAGACTGCAATTCCTCCAGTGTTTGCCTGTTTGTCGCAGTTAAACCGGAGATGACAAACTGGTTAAGAGCTGCCCATACATAGCGCTGAAAAAGAAGGATGACATGGGAGTTAATCAGTTGAAATGGGATTGAATCGTGGTAAATATGGAAGGTAGTTAGCTATGCATTTCAGGGGAAAGACAATTTAGGGAAGGCTCACTTCTTGATATAGTAGTAACAGAAATCAGCTAATATGAATGTCTGGATGATTTCCGAGATGAGTACGGCTGGCAGCCACAGGTAGCTACTTCCCCGTAGGAACAGCGACTTCCCACCCGTTTCATACACCTTTAATATAAATAAATTAATGGACCAGGTTAAGATTATATCAACCTATTTTGTTATACTTAAGATGTGGACAAATAGCCTTATGGAAATAATACACTCAATAATGTGATATGGAATTTTATGAGAGTCATACCACAAGTACCCAATGAGCGAATCCCAAAAACCTTGCAGCTCCTAGTGCAAACACATAGTGGGCCGTGAACGGCTCAACCATCTGGATGAACAATGATCAGAATGCTACAAACAGCTAACTTTGAAATGGGATTTCTATGACTTAAATACAAACGTTTCCCCACCTTTGCATTTTGCATCATTCGAAGTTGAGGATAGACTGAAATAGATTCCAAGTACACACACAATGCCCAAAGCATGCCGAAAATGAAATGATGACTCGTATGTGGATATATAAGTAAGGCAAGGACGGCACAAGGAACAACCTAAATGAACATAACTCAGTAACACAATATTAATCGAGAAATAAATATTGTGAATTGGAATCCCAAAACAAGAAAAGTTAACTACTGCACAATAAGCCTTACCATAACATAAAGAGGTATGTTGTCAAGCTCCTTTATATAAGACGACTTCAACTTGTACCGAATCATATATATCACCCAAACACTCGCTGCAAGGGCAGCAAAGTCAAGAACCGTGTGAATATCCTTTTCCATGACAGAGCTGCAAATCAACCTCACAACTAAAAACATGGCTGTAAGCTCTTGCGTCCTCAAAGAGAGACCTACAAGATATAAAAATAATCAAAATTAGATAGCTTCTTTACCCTAGCAAAATTGTTGATAAACACAATTTCCATAATAAAACTTCGCAAATTGAACTTGCAGCTTCATGCGGAACATCTCGTATAAGACTTTTCACTTCTTATCTAACATTGCAACTGAAATTAACATCCAATTTGATGATTATAATCCTAATTCAATCAAAAAAACTAAATTCACTAGCACAGCTCAGATAACATCTATTGTATATTTAGTTATTTACAAACAACCGGACGACAAAACATGCCCAAATCAACAACAAATCGACCAAAAACAACGCAAAATAGATCATAAAAACGCCAAAATCAAAAGCCCTAATTGGATAAAAAAATCCCAATTTTAAGTAACAGTCATGACCAGAACAAGTCTTCTTCTGAGTCAGTTTATAAATCAAGACCAAAATCCCCGCCGCGTGAATCGCTTCCGCCGCCACAAAGAAGTGATCGTGATCCTTAACAGCCAATCTCAACACCAACAGACAAGACAGCATCACCGTCACTCCCAAAAACGCCTTCACTTTCAACGACTGACGCCGTACCCATCCGAAAAGAACGTTTATCGACGAGTTCCTCCTCCGACCCATTTCGTAATTTTGTCAGATTAGTCGGAAAAATAAGAACTTGGCGAGAATCTATTGAGAAAGATTGAAGCTTTAGTGTTGAGGTGGAGAGAGAAGGGAGACACGAAGACGGCATGCAGAGATGAAAGCTGAGGAAATGCGTTAGTATTTTTGTCTCTTTGTGACAACCAATAAAATAACAACACGTCGATAGTGAAAATATTTCTTGAAAATTGAAAATATTTCGAAGTAAAAGTATTTAGAAGAATTGAAAGAACATGTTTAAATAATGTTAGTAAAAATTAAGTAAAATATTATACTCGTTTGATAAAAACAGTTTTCACTCGTATCCTATTTAGTATATGTATTATTGTCTATTCAGCACATTTTTTACGTAATTTGCATTTTTTTGATGTAATATTTTGTATCCAACGTCATTGTGATATTTACCAATATATGATTTTTAAAAGAACCAAAGAACTGTCATTTGACATGGAATTCGGGCGCATAAGAGTTGGTGCATATCGAACTCTCGAATCGTGTCACGTGACATTTTCAAAATTATCGAAATACCACCTAAAATGACAAGTTTCTAAAAAGAAATGGGTTTTTGTGAGGACAACTTAGACATCTCAATACTCGGATTTCCATATTGATTGGCACTTAAGTATCACAATTTCGCATCTGTTATTTTCAGCTGGTTAGTGATACATTGATTAGTGTAGTTGGGATAATTGGTTCAACTGTAAGCAACCTGTTTTTTTATAGCGGTTACAATGTGTATAATTCGTCTAAGATCTCATACATGAGAATCCTATTCTAATCACTAGTAGCACAGGTCATAACGGATACCTTCACCCAATCATTGACAAGCATGTTTAGCCAATCAAGCGCGCATGTCTCTCCGCTCTGTTTACACGACCACTTCATGAACACCGACGCGAACAAGCCACACGTTCAAAGGCAAGCAAGGAAGAAAGCCTCCTGCACAACACACACAACCTCCTCGCTCGCGCGGGAGGAAAGAAAGACCTCCTCGCACGAGGCGGGAAAAATGAAGTCCCAAAAAAAATCTGAGGAAAAGTGGTGAGGCCAGGGTTGAACCCTGGCCCTGAGATTCCTTTGTCAGGTTCCTTTGTAAGCAACCTGTTTTTTAAAAGGATCATGTTTTGTCAGTGACCATTAGTTGAACAACAGACACTTGGTGAATTATTATACTCACACATTGGACATTTTTAAATTTCTGAATACAAACAATTTTAGTTTTAACGACAACAAATTTCTCTAGGAAGATAAATAAGTTTCTCTGTAAGGCTTCAAGTGAGGCTTTTAAGAATGAGGCTGAAGGGTGAGCTTGGAATGATATAATGGTGGAACCTTTGGTGTGCCATGGCTGTTATACTTATATACAGGTACGTTAGTTGTGTAGAGGCGAAAAAGGAGCTGTTGCAGATGCACTTCAGGCCTTTGCATCAGTGGACTGTGATGGACGTAAGAGACAGCAAATGAGCATGCAGATGTTGAGTTGCAATTGATTATACACTGCATAGAGGGAAATTAATGATAATCAGTGAAGCACAAGTCTAACTGCTAATGCTGTTGCAACTGGAAGTTTAATCCAATCAGCTTATTACCTGATTGTCTAGATTATATTGAAAGTTATTGTGCGTTGATTTCCAATTAGCTTTCCTCTTCCATATAGAAGCTAGAATCACTCGGATTTAGAGCCAATGTCAGGCTAAGAAAGTCATCATCTTTTTCATGATCGAGCATCCATAGGTCCAGCTCCAAATTTGGTTCTGCACAAAGAGCGTAAAACTTTAAATAAACAAAGTTTGATGTATTACAGTGTCATATATTACACTGTTGTTGAAAACTCACCAGCTGGCGACGACAGTTCAGGGGAATCTTGAAGTTGGTTTGAATCCCAAGCTTCTACCTATTGTTGATATGAAAAAACAAATAAAATATTGACACATGATACATACTGACGGGATAAACTGGATCTATAATTACACTGAAAAAAGGGTGCTGAAGGGCTTGTTCCGCAGTTGGCCTTTGTGACGGGTCCCATGCGCAAAGTATCTGAATACGATCAGGGAAAAATGATGTCAAAATTAAAAAAACAAACAGACACGAAAGTATGACGGCAAAATCGGAACAATTTAAGAAGAAGAATCACCATGATCAAGTGTAAGGCTTCTGGACTGGCACCAGGTATAATGTCGGAAAGATTGGCTGGCTTAATCTGGCAGTCAATGATCAGACATAATACAGTTTGTATAATTGGGAAAAAAGGCAAAGGCGGAACACACATTGTATCTGAAGAGCATCATCTCACCTCTGACAAACATAGATTCATCAACTGAGGAATATTAGCGGTGTCTGTGAAGATATTCCAAGTCGGAGAACCGAGAACACGACAAATTTTATACAATTGATCCACTTCACTGAATATATATAAAACAAAGTCTAAGTAAAGAGTCGACCATGGAATTAGCTACAAAACTTAACAAACTCAATAAGAGTTTTCAACCAACTTCCATAAAACTACAAATGATACTCTTCATCGGGTCACGGTATTACTTTTAACAGGGTGTTTCTGCTCAGCTTGTACAAGCTAGATCCTTAATATAACAAAGCCCATTATGATTCTTTTTATTTCCCATAAACAACTCAGGTTATGAAAAGCAACAAAGTCAATTTCTATTTCAATAACAAAAACTGCATATGCTATTTTAAAACATCAAAAGAAGCTCACAAAATATGGATTTCACCTATCACCGGGGAAGATGGGGATGGAGGTAAACAACTCCGCCATTATGGCACCAGCAGCCCACATGTCTGCGTGTAAATGCATTCGTCAGTCATAATATAGTCCTTGAAGGCCACAAAACATATAACTTTTAACCAAGTTGTCCAAGATCTAAGTCAGCCCGCTCGATAAAAATAATTTCAAAGGATTAAGAAAAATAATATTCATATGCCTATGGAGTTTCAGTAGTTACCTATCGCAGGTGTGTATGATGAGCAGTGCAACAACACTTCTGGTGCCCGATACCTGGCAACCCATTTTAATTCGTAAACATCAATATTAACGGACATTGACTAAGGTTAGTAACTATCAATATGGATAAAAGGGGAGTAAGGCTGCAAAATATGATTAGAGGGAAATATTAAGAAAACTGTAAACGATGTACCATCGAGTGGCCACATAATCTGTATAAGGGGGTGTTGATGTGACCTCACGAGCCAATCCAAAGTCTGCGATTTTGACATAGTTTTCTTTTACAAGCACATTCTCTGTCAGTAATTATTAAATAACTCTTAGATGATCTTCTTGATAATGTGAGCGGAAACAAGCAAAACAAAAGAGGCATTATTACCAGGTTTCAGGTCCCGGTGAAAATACCCATTAGAATGCATGTGTGCTAATCCTTCCAGAATTTGGAACATAATATATTTGATCTCGTGTTCTTGAAACGGTATATGCCGCTTAGTCATTATTTCATACAGATTGGACTCCTGACAAGTGACAGCAAGCCAGGAAAATTAAGGTTAGCATACAACTAAAGAAAGTCTCCTATAAGAAAATCTGACTAAGACCAAAATTATTAAGAGAATCTTGCAGCATAAACTTAGGTGACCCACCATGTATTCAAAGATAAAGAACAACTCATTGTTTTCTCTGACAATTTCCTTAAGCTTTATGATGTTGGGGTGGTTCAGCTTGCAAAGTGACTGCAGAGAACTCATGTCATTGAAAAATGTCAGAAACATGTATTCGCAAAGTTCAAGCAATTTTCAAAATGTAGGCATTGTGAATTGTGATGGACACTTAACATCAAAGTTAGAATCGAGTTTTCAAGAAAGCAGGCAGTGCATAACCTTTACTTCTCGCAGATTTATACACTCTTCCCACTCAAAGAACTTTCGTTTCATTTTCTTCACAGCAACCTAAAAGAACAAAAAATGAGATATTTTACAAATGAAAGACGATATAAATATTTGAGTTAAACAGACTTGACACTCTGAATCTCCAGAAAACTAATAAACACAATTATTAAAACATATGTGCCAGACTTATGTCGAACAAAGACACTCACAATCTCAAAGGTTTCCAGATTAACAGCCTTAAAAACAGTTCCGCACGTCCCATCACCGAGTTCCTCCAATTGTCTATATCTGAAATCACATGTTCAGAATGAGATCACAGACTCATTTCTTACAAGATGGCTTCATTAAATCAGGAAAATACGCTCACCTCTCCATTGATGCGGTTCAGTGACCAAACAAATAGAGATATCAATGTCTTCTAACTAGAGGCATGATAGCTGCTGGCTTGAAATATAAAAACTATCAGAAAGCCATAACTAATTAATAACACGGATAATCAGACCAAAACGTATCCAACTAGAGAAGAAGAAGAACATCACTCATATAATGAAAAATGAATAAAGTGATTACACCCAAAATGGAAGTTTCCCCATTTTAAATAGACCCTCTTTCATTGTGTGTGTTTAGGTCCAATCAGCTCAACCTAATTCCATCTTTCTCAAACTTGCTGCAATGAATCAAATTAGCAACTTGGTTACATAAAAAAGTCTCAAACCAAATGTAGAGGCTTGAGTCTACTTCTTGATATATATATATATGAATGAAGGTAAGATCGAGACGTTAATCACAGCTATAGACACATATATATGTAGAAACTTTCAGAATGGATTGTTGATTATAAAATAAGGATCGAAAGATTACGAAAACAAAACCAACTCCTGATTGTCTAGGGTTATAATAAAGCATCAAATAAAATCAAAATTTTAGAAAAAGAATTGATGATCACCGTGAATGGCAGACACAACGGCAGAGGGTCGACAATGCGGGGGAGAATGAATGATTAGGGATTGAGGAAGAAAAGAGAGATT
This sequence comes from Sedum album, assembly GCA_006409495.1. NCBI lineage: Eukaryota > Viridiplantae > Streptophyta > Magnoliopsida > Saxifragales > Crassulaceae > Sedum > Sedum album. Next base: position 50,447 of record QZGG01000463.1, read on the forward strand.
CTCAATGGAGAAATGGCCAAAACAATTCATTTGTTTGCTACCTGTTGAATTAATGTCCATAAGGTAAGGTTGGTTAATAATTAGTACTAAAATACAGCAATAAGTTCTACACGATTATACTTAAACTAGTATTTAGTGCACAAAAATTTGTGCATAATAAGTATTTTTATGTAATTAATTAAAGAAATATATAAATAATCAAATTTATTAAGAGTATGATAGGTTATTATGATATAATAATTATAAAAAAGTAGGAATAATTTTGAAAGCCGAAATGTGACTTCAAGATAACCGTTAATAGTGGGTCTTGTTTTTATTAATAGGGAGATGTGACAATTGATTATTAATAATTTAAATCAATCATTATTATATAAATTATATGATCTTTTTCCAAATTTAAATAAAACACACTTAATCTAATCTGATATTCTTCAACAAACGCTAGCTAAGCATTCCTCAAAACAAACCGAGCATTTTTAGTATCAAGAACAGATCGGCCACAGGCACGACAAAATGAAGCTCTTCCAAAACTGGAACATCCAGAGCAACAAATCAAACTAAGTTCTGAAGGTTGCTGTGTTGGATCGTGTCGCTGAGTCTGTAATTATCTTTTTTGCAATCGAATGCACCTTTCTCTGCAAAAAAAGACAAAGTTACATCTGTTGATCACAAGCTACAAGTGGGTTACAACTTCTGAAGGTTTGTGACCAAATGTAAATAGTATGGTTGTTGACGGAGGTGCAGCTTGTTAGGAATGAAATTGAGTTCAAGAAAAAATGCTTGTTTGTTCATTGAAATCAACTCCATATAAATATCATAATGTAAAACTAATCCTAGTACTATATTTATTTTTGTTTTAAGTTATCATTATGCAAACTTCTTTAGTATACAAGTTATTCGTGTATTTAAACACCAAGTTCAACTGAAATTAAAACACCGGGTTCAATAACACTATAACAGCAACGTAATAGTTATGCTGAATCAAATGGCAAACAGTTGAATAAACTCATGGCAATGGTTCTTTGGTAAAAGCGTCAGATTCCTTGATGCAGCCAGCCTGCAATTTAAGGTGTGACAATGTTAAATAATTCATATAGGCATTCTACCATTGATCATATCATCATATTCAGTGAAGATAAGGCCATAGATACCCTATAATTCACTGGCATCTGGTTCTGCACCAGGAGCAGTCTTTCCATTCACTGCAACTAACTCAGTGTCAAAGATCAGGGTAGCTCCTCCTGCAATACAGTACAATGTTGTGAGGAAGACTAAAAAAGGAAAAGTAGATATCCAAATACGTAATGCTGAAATATCACGCATCAAATATCAGTTTCAACATGCAAAAGAAGAGTTCATTAGTCCATACCAATTACTGGACAAGCACACGTTAATACATGACTACTACCATTCAGTCATTCACGTAGTATTTCCTAACTTTGGTAACATTATGCTTTGGAAATTCAGTTCACTTAGACATCAGTCACTACCCAACTTTTCCTTTTTTCTTCCCCAGCATTGCTAACTCAAATGTCTTAACCGTTCACAGTCAGTTTTCTATAATTTAGGATGTTTGGTGAAGAGTATGAATACAAGAATGACCATGCTGTATGACATGCAAGATACAAAGAAAAATATGATAGATAAACGTCATTATAAATATGACCTGGGATTGTAGGTGGGGATCCTTGTTCTCCGTAACCTAACTTGGCAGGTATTTTTAACTTCCTCTTCTCACCAACGCACATTCCCAAGAGTCCTTGGTCCCAACCTGCACCGTACATATTTTGGTCGGGACAGAAGAGGTAGTAATAGTGATGACTCATGATAACAAAACAATAGATGATGACCATATTTCCTATAATACTTCAGCTACGTAAACTTTGTAAATCCAACCAAAACTCATTGGATATGCATAGAAACAACAAAGAAATTCAGGAATATCTGATGTGTTGTAAAAAATATTGTAGACACAAGTTTTCAAAAATAAAGCACCTTTAATTACTTGGCCACTACCCAACTCAAAGTCAATTGGGGTACCCCTTTCAAAGCTGGAATCAAAGATAGTTCCATCCACAAGTTTTCCCTACAGAAAAAAGTAACCAACTATGATCAAATTCAAGGGCATCATCAAATAATTCTTTCACTGCGCTAGTCATATTCCACATTTTTATGAAAGGAGTCATAAATCATAATGTCTCACTCGATAATGAACTTTGACTTTGTCTCCTTTGTGCGCTTGTACATCGCATGTGGCTGGCTTATACTGTCAAAATCAAAATCAATACATAACCAACCGCCACAAATCAACACTACATCAACCACAGAAAGATTTAACAAAAAATTCAACACAACAGTTGTTCAGATGTCCGTAAAGAGCCACAGAAATAAATAATCATCATTCAGAATCACAATTATCAGACAGTTATAACCAAAACCTAACACAATCATATCATAACAAATACGGAGTACAGTTTACAACTACTAGATAATATCAGGCTTAACGCACACATCATAAAACCAATCCAAAAGAATACCTTAACGCCGATTTGTAACTCGGTAACATCGCCAGACTTCTTAGCCCAAACTGGATATCACAAAAGCTTAATTCACAAACGTATTTCGCATACCGCGATAAAACTAAGCGAAAATGGTCTCTAAATATAGAATGGAGGAAATAGATTACCGGAAATCGGAACTGAAAGAAGAAGCAGAACGATCGAAAGCTTCAAAACTGAAATCGAACTCATCGCCATTCTCGTCACAACTTCGATTCGTTTGCTGCAGAACTGCGCCATGGTCTAAACGGGTCAGTGTTGAGAAAACCCGACCCATTCTTATCGGGTTAGAGATGTTAGACTAACCGGCCCATTAAGCTTTACGGTCCACACGATACTTATTGATGCATCATGGCACTTGAGTCTTCAGTTGACCTTACGAGTCTAGATTGAAGAAAGCGTCTACTTTGGCAAACACCATTCAATTCAACATTTCAACTCATCACACATTGGACAATTTTTCAAAATTATAGTTAGTGGTTATTGACTACGACTAAAAATTGTCTAACAAATTTTTTATCATTACAAAAAAAATCCCACGAAAATGTAATACTTATATACTCCCTCCGTCCCAATCACTTTGTCACATTTCTTTTTTTGGCGTCCCAAAACAATTGTCACATTTTCATAAATGGAAACTTTCTTTCTTACTTTTACTCTCACAACTAATATTTATCATATATTTTATTCTTCCACATATTCTCTTTCATACTTTATCTCATCACAACAACTCAATACCTTAATTCCCGTGCCCAAACCCAAATGTGACAAATGGGTTGAGACGGAGGGAGTAGATTTAAAGTTAATAATAAATATCATGATATAAGACATAACTAATTAGAAATTGTATCATGTGTAACCCCCTTTTTTATGGATCCATGGATCCCCTTTGCAGCCGTTGATTGCATTTTCTGTTTGCATTTTGGACGCACCAGATTGTGCCAGCGCATTAATGAGCATGTGCAACTCACGTGTGCATTTGTCATGTGCAACTCACGTGTGCATTTCAAAAATGCAAACACGTGGCACAATCTGGTGCGTCCAAAATGCAAACAGAAAATGCAATCAACAGCTGCAAAGGGGGATCCATAAATCCATGAAAAAGGGGGTTCCACATGATACAACCTCTAACTAATTATTTACGTTTTTGAATTAAAAAAGCTGACTCATGTTCATTATATATTTAAGAATTATCACTCAATTAGCACTCATGACACTATTACAAAGACTTACACATCCCCTATTTCTTGCAAAAAATGGGATTCGAACTTGGTAAAGCGCTGAAAATTTAGTACAAATTAAAATGATGTCGTTTTTACTATAATTCTACGTAGTTTTGAGTAAATTATTTACCAAAATTACGTAATTTTGACTTGCAGTAAATAATATTGATGCATTAAATCTGATTCCCAAAAAATGACACTAGTCTTGAACAATATTAACGTGAAGGCATTTAAGAGAACCTTTTGTAGACATAGTTGTGGTCCGATGTTGAGATGGAAGATTATAAGATACATTATATCACCCATTTAAAGATACATAAAATCGACAAAACCACACACATGTGTTGAGAAAGCAACAAAGCTTTCAATCTATGTTATCACATTGATCACTCAACAACATCATCATTATACTCCAACTAAACTCATTAAATGTAACACCAAACCGAACACTAAACCTCGACATAGACCGCCACCCAAACACACGATTCCATCATCCAAAAGCATATCCTAAACGACGGCGTTTCATCACACTTATAGTTATAGAATACTAAAACGTCAACGTTCTCGAAGATGTTGCTGACATGTGGCATTACGTCTTGGTTGGTGACAGCGCACCTCTCCCGACTTGAGCATCACGGCTAAAGAGCTATTGAGCCAAGTCTTCATTCACCGGCTACTTTATTGAAATGTCACGCGCCGTCTTTTTCCTTTTATTAATTACATCACGTGGACTTTTAGTCAATTAATATTATTTTATTTTTCTTATTATTCTCATCTCCACGAATCTGTCTCCCAAAACTTCCCCACCACGTTTAGAATCCTCACCGGTCCGACCAGTTCTCAACCCGAGCAATCGAACCAATTTGTAAAGAAAAAGTGAGCAAATAAACCCAATTGAACCGAGTGTGGTCGGTTCGGGTAACAATACTCGCGGATGTTTCTAGATGCGGGTCGGGTTGAATTAAACACGCTATCAAAATCTGGTAGGAATTCGGATCGTATAAAAACCAACTCTCAACCGACTCGACCTCATTTTCTTCCGAGTCTCAAAATCCGCCATGATCGACGACGAGTCTCACTCCAAACAACTCAGCCTCGAAAGCCTCAAAGCACTCTTCGTCCTCGGCCGCGGAGCGAAAGGCGTTGTGTTCCTCGTTTCTAACGGCAACGACCTCTTTGCGTTGAAGGTGATTTCAAAAGCGTTGATAGCTGAGAATCAGAGGAAGAAGGCGGAGAAGATGAAGAAGAAATGTGTTGAGGATGTTGATGAGGTGGATAAGAGGAGTAGTGAGTTTGTGGATGGAAGTGAGTATAAGAGGATTTGGTTTGAGAGAGATGTGTTGAAGCGATTGGAGCATCCGCTGCTTCCGAAACTGAGAGGTTTTGTGGAGAATGAGAAGATTGTTGGTTATGCTATGGATTATTGTCCTGGTCTGGATTTGAATTCGCTCCGGAGGAAGCAGTCGGAGAAGACGTTTTCTGACGATATTATTAGGTATGTGATTGGTTTGGTTTTGGCAGATCCGGTTTTTTAGATTTGAGTTAAATTTGATTTTGATTTGTAATTTGTGATTTGTGCTGTAGATTTTATGCGGCGGAGCTGGTGTTGATTTTGGATTACTTGCATAAACTAGGGATTGTATATAGAGATTTGAAGCCGGAGAATGTGATGATTCAGGCGAGTGGTCATTTGATGCTAGTTGATTTCGACCTTTCTGCCAAGCTGATGTTTAAATCGCCAAGGTTATCGTCGCGGACGTCTTCATCTTCGTCTTCTTCATCGACTGCTTCCTCTCATCGGACCTCCACTAGTTCTTTATCTGCCAAATCGTTAACATTGAAACCCAAGCGCCTATCGAATTTCTACCAATGGTGTAGTGCGGGAAATGAGGAGCAGCAGCAATCCATAGAGCACGGATCTGTGTCAGCTCGATCAGATAATTTACCCTCGGTTGTTAAATCAAACTCGTTTGTGGGGACAGAGGAGTATGTGGCGCCAGAGATTATTTCTGGAGACGGGCATGATTTTAAAGTTGACTGGTGGTCATTAGGTGTGGTTTTGTATGAGATGCTTTATGGTGTCACACCATTCGTTGGGTCTAATAGGAAGGAGACATTCTATAGAATTTTGTCAAAGATGCCGGAGCTAGTTGGTGAAGCAACACCATTAAGAGATTTGATAAGGAAGCTATTGGAAAAGGATCCTAAGAAGAGGATTGGGGTTGAAGATATTAAAGGGCATGGGTTTTTTAAAGGGATTTGCTGGGAGACTGTGACGGAGATATCAAGACCGCCATGGATTCCTTTGCTGGATGAGGAATGTGATTTGGGCGGAGGTGCTGTAATTGATGTAGAGTCTTTTGTGGAAGGTGTGTTTTCCAGCAATGCAGATGGGAGGGTTGTAAGATAAATGAAGATGGTGAGGTAGAAAAAGAGAAGCGGGAAAGATGTTTGAATCATCCTCATTCCCAAACTAATGATTTTTTGGTTTTTTAATTTCTAGACTTATATACAGAATAACTTATGAACAAACATGTAACCAAAGATGTAGAATATTAGCTCTTATTGGGAGCATAGAGATACAATAAATAGTTGATTTCCATTTTTATACAAAGAGTATGTGTGCGGTTTTTTGCAGGGAAGAGACACTTGATCTTCCTTGGCTTCTGCAAAAGAGTACCATAAGATCAAAGCGAGAGCTTGACAGTTCTGTCCCTACGCAGGTACCTCGTATTTTTCTCTAAGCAATCCGACTTCTTAAATCCTGCCAGAATAGTTAACAAAATGAAATTATAGGTCTCAAAGTTGCAGCATAAGGAATATAATGTACCTGCCATTCAGCTGGTCAAGGCATTCCTCCTGGCAGCAAGGCAAGCAATGCATGTTAAGTGACTGCCAAACCAATAATTATCATCAGCTGAATGAATGCTAGTACTTCCTTTAAAGTTCAAGAACGATAATTTACCTTTTGGGACAGCCAGATCGAAGGCCGCAACTGTTTTGACATCATCATTTAGCGCACGTAAAAAGGCTTAACAGCTTTTGGATAATTGAATACTATTACTAGCTTCTTAAGATTTCTTCAACCAGACAACTGTATGAACACCACAGACTTGTAAAGAAACAGCTGTAGCGTAGGTGGCCACCGCTGGTTCTTTAAATTGATATCATTTTAACCACATATCTCATGTGGTGGTCCGTTATCACATCACCCCACTTGATCTACGATTGCTGTTTCTTCACTGTGATCTGCAACCGAAAGTTGAGTCATAAATGACATGAGCCTGACAATTTGTTAATGTTGGCTTCAGGGTGAATGCAGCATACTTCTGAATATCATATGGTAGTAATCATGTTTTACCTTATTCACCAGGTCAATTGCTTGTGTGTAGGTGAGTTTCTCAACAGAAGCAGAAGTCATTGCCTGAAGATGGCCAAAATTGGTTTTATCAATTTGCTTTGTGATAAATGCCATTTCTTTGAGATACTTTCCAAAACTGTTTTGCAAAGAAATGTGGCAAAATATGTCAAACATGTACAGTAAGAGCTTTCCATAACAATTTAGATACAAGTATAATGTAACTACAGATATAACTAAACAATTTTTCCATATCTATCAGAATCAACAAGTTTTGTTACCCATTTTCAATTGACTCAATTTCGACATATTTTTTACGCAACTTTTCTAATGTATTGGCGTGATCTCGTCCATGAATAAAATGCAACAGACGGATTTAAAATCGGTTCACGAATGTACATGAATAAACCTAACTCGAGGTTGACTTTCTAACAGGCCGAACCTTTTTATTATTGGGCCGCAGTGGCTTGGCCTACTCGTCTTTCACCCAATTCCACTTCTCTTTCTTCAATCTCAGGAAATTACATCAGTCTTCACTACTTTCTGATTGATACCAAAATCGATTCCGACCCGAAAGACTCCGATCACCGGCGACTCCGCCCAGCCTAGTTCTTGTATCGAAATTTTCATTGAAGAATCTCCTGAAAGAATGGCCGAGACGGCGATGTGTATCGTCAGTACAAATCCGAGCCCGGAGGAGGAGAGAGTCACGATTAGAGACATTGTGACGGCTTCAGAGACTGATACTAAAGAGGGAGATACCTTTTACCTCATCACTCACAGGTAGCAACCAGTCTTTTGTGATTTTGTTGATTTTCAAAATTTTAGAGTAAATGAAGTTTTTTTCTGGCTTTGTGGATTTGTTTGTTTGATCTCTGAATGCATGTTTAGCTTTGATCCAAAATGTAATACATGATGCGACGAAAATTAATTATATTTTCTCCGCTTTTTGCTTCTGGAACTAATTTTGAAATATTCAGCACAGATTTTGTTTACAAAGATAACATTTTGTTGATAATGGATTAAAAGTTGATTCGGATTGGCTGGTGTAGGTGGTGGCAAAGTTGGCTTGATTTTGTTAATCAAGAGCGTCGAGTTATTGCAAGTAACGGAACTTTGACTGACACGGGAGATGGTTTATCGTCTTCGAGCGAATCGCGAAGACCGTTGAGTATTGACAATTCAGATTTGATGCTTGAGTCTGCGCTAGAAGACTCGACTTCGGAAATGGAACTGCGTAATTCACTTGTTGAAGGACGTGATTACATTCTCCTCCCTCATGGAGTGTGGAACCAGTTGTATTTATGGTAACCTCACACTGCCCTTTTGGATTTTGACAAGTTAGACGTGATGATTTTCCTCCATTATTCTTGATTCATTGATAATGTTTTTGATGAACTAAATTTCAGTTGGATTCGCACTTTAACATATTCATTATTATCGGACAGAAACGTAAATTAAGATTGCTTGGTGTATCACTCCAACTCGAAACCTAGGATTGGATAGGAGTTTGAGTTTCTTCTAATACTCCACTTACAAGCTGAGTGATTGACTGATTGTTGAATGGGAAATAATGTAGAGGCCGAAGTCATTAGCTGCAAAAGAATGCCTTAGTTATTAATTATTTTTTAACAATAGCTTGTACATTTCAACCTAGGTATGGAGGTGGTCCTGTTGTAGCAAGGAAAGTAATCAATTCAGGTCTATCTCAGACAGAATTATCTGTCGAGGTGTATCCTTTGCACCTTAACCTTCTAGTTATGCCCAGAGGTGACCAGTCCACCATAAGAATAAGCAAAAAAGTAAGTCATTCGTTGCTAATTTGATGAGAAAATTTCCGTCCTTGTGCTATTTTTATATTACAATTTTATCCATAAGTACTGTAATTGTGATTGTGACACAGACTGAAAGGATGATTTCTCATCTATGGTCTCTTTTTAGTTGATCATTTTTCTTTAATATTTTATTCATATTATTCTCATGTCCCACAGGAAACTATTGGTGAGCTTCATAGGAGAGCATGCGAGATATTTGACCTAAATCCTGACCAAGTAATGTCATCCTCAACTCTAAGATATGTGTACTTCAAAAAATTAAGTTCTGGAATATATTCTCTGATTTGAGACGGGGTTTACTCGTGTTAACTGTTTCAGGTCTGGATATGGGATTACTATGGTCATAACAAGCATGCTTTAATGAATGACATGGGTAAAACACTTGACAATGCCAACATTCAAACAGATCAAGATGTGAGTAATGTTTTGTATGCCTTCACTTCGTGCACCAGCTTGTTACATTGCTATTTAGATGAGAAATCGCAGGATGAGATTTATTTGTCCATGATAATGAAATTGTTTTGATGAAAAGATGCAAGCACTAATATACTGTTTTATTATATAGCATATGCTGATGTGTTTAAAATTTAAGACATAACATGTAACTTGATGTATACAAATATGAATCCGATATAAAACAGCTAGGTGGTATAGACTATAGAGTGCAAGATTAAACAATGAGTTTTCCGTTTCATGCTAGAATTCCCCTGGTCTACAGAGCTTTCATGGTAACCTGCGTGACATATTTCGGTATATGTTGGCGAGTTGTTTCATACATTCTTCCATCAGTGAAAGTGTGGCTTGTTTGTATAGAAACTCATGCACATATTTGCCGAAGGACATACTCAACTGTACACATGGTATATAACTGAAATATTCGAGATTAAATTGAAAGTTTGTAAAGAAAATAGTTTCGCTTCTTCATCAATTGATCAGATGCATACACGTCTTATGGTCTAGGCCAGCCGACTCTTCCTCATACTCGCTAAACTTTATTTCCTCATTGTTTCATCTCCAGATCTTATTAGAGGTCCGTAGCAATGGAGGTAACACCCTTTCCAATGGCTATGGTAATTCTCTTCATGAGAATGGATCTTTGAAGGGTTCAACTTATGTTACTTTAGAACCTTTTAAATCAGGCATGTCAATAGCTGGTGGTTTATCTGCAAGCAAAGGGGTGTCCAGAAGTGGCAGTTCAGAGCATTCACAAAGTCAGATCTTGATGTCAGCAGCCGGTGAAGTAGAGAACACTTATGGAGTAAGTGGTGTAATAACGAGAGGCACATCTTCTGGGCTGAGTGGGTTGCAAAATCTGGGAAACACTTGTTTCATGAACAGTGCAATACAGTGTCTTGTGCATACACCAGAGTTTGCGAGATATTTTCCGTGACGACTATCGCCAGGAAATCAACTGGCTGAATCCTTTTGGAATGGTGGTAGGCTTCTCTCATTTCTACTCTTTTCTAATGGAGGATATCATTCCCTTTTGAGTAACTGCTTTCATTGATGTATGTGCTTTACCAGTAGCTTAATGTTCATTTTCATGCATAAGTAGTTGACCTTGTTTGAGGGTGATGCATTTTACTGGGGACTGCAAGTTCAACTACTCAAATTACTCCTTTCCTTGAGCAAGAGTGACCCCAGTACTTGCTGTTGAGAATGTCAACTACTTGCTGATAATTTAACTGAAGTGATATTTTGACAGGGTGAATTGGCCCTGGCATTTGGTGAGTTGCTAAGAAAACTTTGGGCGCCAGGACGTGCACCAGTTGCTCCAAGGGCTTTTAAACAGAAACTTGCACGATTCGCACCACAGTTTAGTGGATACAATCAACATGACTCCCAGGTCTGTTGCTTTTCTTTATGTTATACACATTCTTCCAATATTAAGCTCTCTAAGATCTAAGGATTACCAGGAGCTTCTGGCATTTCTACTTGACGGTCTTCATGAAGATTTAAATCGTGTCAAACAAAAACCCTACGTTAAGTCTAGAGATGCAGATGGTCGACCCGATGAAGAAGTTGCAGATGAGTATTGGGCTAACCACATTGCTCGCAACGACTCTATCATTGTTGATGTCTGCCAGGTAAGTTGCATTTTACATTTGGTCTCTATCAATTCTAATAGCTGCTTATTAAATTTATGTTTGAAGAAGTTTTCATTTTCGTTGTACCCATTTTTCTTTCCTGTCTTTAAAAAATAACTCTTTAGTCCATATCTTTTTATATATATTTAAGGTTTGGTCTGCTTGAACAGGATTTACTTTCATTTGTTCTTTTACATGTTTCATCTCTTAGTTTTTGTCATAGCACGTAGTAACCAAGCAAATATTATTGGTAAAATCACCGGTGCAATTTCTTTGGCTAACAATAGTTCTTTAATCTCTTTGCATAATCAGATAGGCTAAGCATGTTCATATCTTTTTTGCAGGGCCAGTACAAGTCAACTTTGGTTTGCCCTGTGTGTAACAAAGTATCAGTGACATTTGACCCATTCATGTACCTTTCGCTGCCCCTTCAGTCCTCAAATAATCGCACAATGACTGTAACAGTGTTCTCCTTTGATGGAACTTCTTTGCCAAACACTTGCACTGTGACTGTACCCAAACAGGGGCGTTGCAGGGACTTGCTTTTGGCACTTAATAATGCATGCTCCATTAAAGAGTCAGAGAACTGTTAATTGCAGAGGTTTGTAGAGATATATAAATTAACTGATGATGCGTATTGGCTGCTGTAGTGTTCTTAACATAGTGATTCCACAGGTACGCGACAATTTGATACATCGGCGCTTTGAAGATCCTTTAATATCTTTGTCGACAATCAAAGATGAGGACTACCTGACTGCTTATAAGATCCCTAAGCTAGAGAAAAAGACAATATTCCTTCAATTGGTACATCGCCGGCGATTTGAGGAACAGTATGTATATTACTTGCAACAATTGCATTTCTTGTATTTTACTATTGCTCACATATACTGATTATAACAAAGGAGAAGAAACTGAATTTCCTTTATCATTCTCCTAATGCTTTCTAATTTGTGCAGAGACACTTGTGTCTACCTTTGCTTGTTAGCTGGAGTCATCTTGATTCCTTCAATGTGAACTGATGTATACTATAATATATTGTGTCCTCCAAGAGTTTTGTGGGCTGCATTGTCATTCATATATATTATTTTTGAATTAGTCTGGCGTCTATTTGTTGTGTACTATGTGATTGTCTTCCGTTAACTCTGTTACTCATCTTTTATATCTATCACAGGGGAGGTAAAACACAAGGAAAAGTGAACTGGAAACCTTATGGGATCCCTCTTGTTTGGCCAATCTCATGTGAAGATACTATAACTAGAGGTGATTTGCAGTCCATAGTTCTAAGAATGCTCTCCCCAATGTTAAGAGTTAAAGAGCCTAAGAAAGATATCGTATCTGATACTAATCCGGCAGTGGAAGCATTGAGCTCACCTCGCGATATTAGTTCTATGGAGGCCTGCGCTGGTACTGTTTCTGATATCAACGACAGCAGCAATTCTACGAAGACAACGCCTCAGAAGTTGCATCTACAAATGGTAGATGAAAAGAACGCATGTGTTGATTTATCAGTGAGCGAAGATAAATTACTTCAGCTTTCCTCTTCCATAGATTCCATCTTGATATTCGTTGATTGGTCAGAAGACCAATTGGAAAGTTATGATACTCATCACTTCGAGAACCTACCAGAAGTGTCGAAACATGGCCCTGCAACCAAAAAAGCTCGTTCGGAGCCCCTTTCTTTATATACGTGCCTGGAAGCTTTTTTGCGCGAAGAGCCTTTGGTGACTGATGATATGTGGTTGGTCTTCCTCTCTTGCTTAATATTTAAATTAAATATACTTCAGATTTCACGGACCCAAAGTGACCCTTATCTCGTTTAATCCAGGTATTGTCCGCAGTGCAAAGAGCAACGACATGCTAGTAAGAAGCTTGATTTATGGAGACTGCCAGATGTTTTAGTCATCCACTTGAAGAGGTTTTCATATAGTAGATCAACCAAGCACAAGTTGGAAACCTTTGTGAATTTCCCCATTCATGATTTTGACTTAACCAAATACGTTGCTTTCAAGAACGATCCGCGTAAGCAGCTCTATGAGCTTTACGCCTTAACAAACCACTATGGCGGAATGGGAAGTGGGCACTACACGGCACATATCAAGGCAAGCTAACAGAAATTACTCCAACCTCCTGGCCACTGTTATTTTTATTTTCAGTCTGCCATAACAGGTGGTATAACTAATTATCTTTTTTTGACATGTTCATGCAGCTTCTTGATGAAAATAGGTGGTATAACTTTGATGACAATCATGTAACACCTATAAATGAAGAGGATGTGAAGACGGCGGCTTCGTATGTGCTTTTCTATCGAAGGGTGAAAACTGACAATGCTTCGAGTAATGGAGCTCAGTCCGAAGACCATGATACTACCCCTCCTCAACTATGATTAATTTATCAAAAATCGATGTTCAGTACATGGGATCAATGTTTCCCATACATCCACAATTTGCGCTGTAATGTAATTTGTATAAATAGTAAACTTGTTAAGATAAACGCATGCTGAATAGCGATTCCTACTTTCAACATTTCAAAACTACGTCGTTCAACTTTGTGTCTATCTCCAGCTGCGAAGGATTGTACTAACATTTTTCTTCGCCGATTCTCGCCGGCGCAGCAATCGCGGAGGGTCAAACGGAGGAAAAATAGAGAGAATGGTGGACAACCCATCAACTGACTCTTCAACATCAACCAATGCCAAGCGCTACGCTCCACCAAATCAAAGGTCTCAACTTTTACTTGTGTATTCAAATTAGGGTTTCTAATCTTTCATCCGCGATTTAGGTGATCTTGTTGCGTCAACGATATTCATATTCTTTCAAATTTGGTTTGTTCATTTTCGTTGCTGATTCCGATCCTGATTGTATTGACCAGGAACAAGCTCAATAGGCGCCAATCTGGAGGTCTGCTTTCCTTACGCAATTCTTTGTAGACTGTCCAAACCTGAATGCCTCAGTGCTAGCTTTAAAATGTTATATTTATGTTTGGTGACATTGATTGAATATGATTAGGCTTATAAGAATTGATGGGGTGCGGATGATTTACTTGCAATTTCGATATTGAATCTGGGACATTGTTTTGGAATGTGGGAATACTTGTTCAACTTGGCTTGATTTTGATGCGTATGTGTATGCCTGATTTCTGTTCTGCATGTGCTAAGATCGGCTAGACCGTGCCAATAGTCTTCATGGAAATGATGGAGAAAGGAATCTGGCTACTCCTACAGCTGATAGTCACCGCTCTCGGGTCATACCTTTAGTTGGCTGTGCTAACAGTGAACTTTCTCAGTTTTTAAATGACCGTAAGTCTTATGTCGTAGACAGTTATTCAGCAAAATTTTATTATATTTGATTTTCTTGCGTGGTCTGTGTATGAACTTACTATCATCAATGTCAGAAGTCTTTTGAATACTGCAAAAAGTCTATATCATGTCATTCTGAAATATACCGTATTATATCGCTTACTTACTCCATATTGGTAATAAATGCATCTCACTTCTCACGTGTATGAATGAACTATGAAGAGTGTATGTTTGATAACATACATAGTGTGTGACGCCTCTTTCAAATTGAGGTAATTTCTGTACTTGTGGATAGGACAGGAAGATTCATTTCCAGTTTTTCTTTGCAGGTTGGCAGTCTACAATGCACAGACTCCACAATACAGCAGACCCATCTGGTGAGTTTTAATTAATATTTCCAGTTTAAGTATTGCATCTTCTTAGCTCTTGAGCAAACATCAAACCGTCAAACCCACTACTTTCCTAGTCATGCTGTATTGAGAGTACTTGTATGCGAGAAGTGCTACTGATGACTGAATCATTGGGAAAAAATAAATTAAAATGCCCTCCCTGGAATATCAGTTCCAATCTTATCAAGTATCTGATATTCTGATTTCATTAATACTTATGTCGGTCGGTGGGGATTTTAAATTGAATGAAAGTAAATAACTTGCACACGTAAGTTGGGGCACCGGTTAGTTCATGATATTTGTTTTCTAGTAGGGTGGTGGATTGGGCACATTCCTTAAGTTGCTCATGGTCATTCATTTATACAAGAATTCTCATTTTCATATTGGACTTCTGGTTATGCTTTTCCTTGTTATTTTGATTCCCTTGATTGCTTTCCTTTTAGCCGTTTTGCTGCTGAGCATTTTCTTCCTTGTTTTTTTAATTTGAGTACCTTGAACTTCAGCTGCATAAGGTACCTTTTTATTAAATTGTAAGGCTTTTTATGCTAGCTCTCAAATGAATAGAAATACGTGCATACACGATTTTATTCATGCTATGGGGTTGTGTTTCAGGATCATCAGATTTAATAATAGTGTCATATTACTTGAAATGCTGCTATTCATCCCAAGTCTACAATGTAACTATGTGTCTTTGATATCCTTGCAGAAAAACCAGTTCTATACACCAGCAGTCCAGGGCCTGCCTGGGGACAGTTTAGGCTTCCTCATCAGGTCAATGACAAGACATTTTTATAATTTATACCATATGGAGATGGTTACCAGTGCTAATCTCTCGCACTTCATGATGTTATTTTCAGATGGTGTCTGGACCTCCCACCCCACAGATTGATTTTCTGGCTGAAATAAAGCGCTCTATGCAAAACTCAGGCCTTGATTTCAACTAACCGCGTATGAGCTTTGCAAAGCATATTACTCCATTGTTGTGTAAGCGCACACGGATCATACTGGCTCATGTATTAAAATTAGATACATAGCCTGAAAATTCCTGTCTTTTTTCTTGATTTACTTCATATCAATGTTTGTATTACATCTCGAAAATAATCAGGTAAAATTATAGCACAAGTAATTTGGATCATAGTCAGCCCTATACTCTCACGCAAGTATGTTTTTATGTGTTTTAAAGTGTCACATGTTCATTTCCTAGAAGAAACTAGAGTTACTTTACCATTGTGTACACCTGCAAATGCCGAGCCGAGCCGCCGTTTTCTCTGTTTGGCTAAAGTCTTTAGAAACTATATTAGCTCCTTTCATTTTCCACTATTTCAAATCGACCCCGCTTGAAGATATATTTAAAATTTCATCCTCTAAACAACGTACGACAAATTGTCAGACAAAAATGTAACCAATGAAATCAATCCACGTGGTCTCATCTTCAACCGTCGGTTCTTTGGTTGTAATAAGATCGTCATTTCCGGAGACGAAGTGAAAAACGATATCCGAGTTCAGAGAAGCCCTAGCACTAGCAGCAGCCGGACCAAGCGTTGAACCGTTGACCGACTGAAGAGGTACAGTTCTGAATCTTGCTTTGACGTTTCAGGTGTCGTCTTAGGAATCTAAGTATAGTTTTTACGCATCTGTAGTTCTTACTTCATTAAATTCGCTGCTTAGGCTTGCTTTATGGATCTAGCCTTGTTTAGAATTTTTCATTTCATAGCAAGTGCTTGTAGATTATCTTCTAGTTTGATCTAAATTTGAAGTTTATTTATTCATTTTTGGTTGGTGAATTTATGCATCATATCATGTTGTTTTGAACTAGGGTTCATGTTTTTTTTTTCATTTGACGGAAAGGGCTTGCTATTGCCTGTTCCGATATTATTTTGAGTGTTAACGGCTACTCAGCTTCTTGCAGCTATATATGTTTGATCTGATGTCTTTTTGTGTTTATTTTGTGTTTTTATGTGTTTACAGTTTCTGCGTCTGAAATTGCTTGTTGTTGAAAATGGCTGATGGACAAGAGACTGATAAGAACATTGAGATTTGGAAGATCAAGAAATTGATTAAGGGACTTGAATCTGCCAGGGGGAATGGAACAAGCATGATCTCGCTCATTATGCCACCCCGCGATCAGGTGGCTCGAGTTACGAAAATGCTTGGTGATGAATATGGAACTGCTTCCAACATCAAGAGTAGGGTTAATCGTCAGTCAGTGCTGGGTGCTATTACGTCTGCTCAGCAAAGGTTGAAGCTTTACAATAGGGTTCCTCCTAATGGGTTGGTATTGTATACCGGAACCATTGTTACTGATGACGGCAAGGAGAAAAAGGTGACTATTGATTTTGAGCCTTTTAAGCCGATCAATGCGTCATTGTATCTTTGTGACAACAAGTTCCATACTGAAGCCTTGAATGAGCTGTTAGAGTCTGATGATAAATTTGGTTTTATCATTATGGATGGAAATGGGACATTGTTTGGAACCTTGAGTGGTAATACTCGAGAAATTCTTCATAAATTTACTGTTGACCTACCAAAGAAGCACGGAAGAGGAGGGCAGTCTGCTCTTCGGTTTGCTCGACTTCGGATGGAGAAGCGACATAACTATGTGAGGAAAACTGCAGAGCTTGCCACCCAGTTTTACATTAATCCTGCAACAAGTCAGCCTAATGTGTCGGGGTTGATACTTGCTGGTTCTGCTGACTTTAAGACTGAGCTCAGCCAGTCCGATATGTTTGACCAACGTTTACAAGCCAAGATACTTAATGTGGTAGATGTCTCGTATGGTGGAGAAAATGGTTTCAATCAGGCCATTGAGCTCTCTGCGGAAATTCTCTCAAACGTCAAGTTCATTCAGGAAAAAAAACTGATCGGCAAGTATTTTGAAGAGATAAGCCAGGACACTGGAAAATACGTTTTCGGCATTGAGGATACCTTGAAGGCTCTAGAAATGGGCGCTGTTGAGGTCTTAATTGTGTGGGAGCTTCTTGACATCAACAGATTCGTGCTGAAAAATAGCTCTACAGGGGAGATTGTCATCAAGTATTTGACTAAAGAGCAAGAGGCAGACCAAAGCAGCTTCCGTGATCAAGAGACTCAAGCAGAGTTAGAAGTCCAGGAGAAGCTGGCTGTTCTTGAATGGTTTGCTAACGAATACAAGCGATTTGGTTGTAACCTTGAGTTTGTCACCAACAAATCTCAAGAAGGGTCACAATTTTGCAGAGGGTTTGGTGGAATTGGTGGTATTCTTAGGTACCAGCTCGACATGAGATCGTTTGATGAATTGTCTGATGGAGAAGTGTATGAGGATTCCGATTAGACATCTTTGTGATTCCCATTTAAGGCCTCTGTGAAACCTACCTACTAAGGGCACCTTGTTACAGATTTTCGCAATTGGGCATCGTACTGCCGTTTTTGGACATTGGGGATTGAAGTTACCTGTAATACCCTTGATCCATTGGCCGTAAAATCTTTCAGCACTAGACTTCAGTTAAGAAAGCAGATACTTGAAGTGCTTTGTAATACTTGGTTTGAGCTGTTTATGTTTATTTTCTGTTTTGTTGTTTCTGCCTGTCAGAAGTTTTGCAATTTTCCATCAACAATTGACATTTTTGCATGCTTTCTGATCACTCTGTTATGATGATATAAGAGTACTTTTTATTGATTCTGAACTTTAGAATTCCAACAAGACAGCTTTTGTGTGGCAAAATGTGTATTTTCTTGATTTATGATTCGTATTGCACAGCTCTGGTTCACTATGGAGGTTGTATTTTTATAGGTCTCGATCTCTGGTGCACTCTTGAGGCACACTTGGGTATCGGCTACGGTCATTACAGTAGTTGTAAATTGTGTAACTCCGGCGAACAGTTGCCAGGTTTGAGTACTGACTGTCATCCAAGTCTTGAAACTCTTTCTGATCCCACCATCTTTTCCC
Organism: Sedum album; assembly: GCA_006409495.1. Taxonomy (NCBI): domain Eukaryota; kingdom Viridiplantae; phylum Streptophyta; class Magnoliopsida; order Saxifragales; family Crassulaceae; genus Sedum; species Sedum album. The sequence goes on from QZGG01000463.1 coordinate 69,117, forward strand.
TTGTGTTTCACAGTACTTAGCATCAAGTGATGCCTCACATCCATCAATATGGAAACCTCTGTAAGTTGCCACAAATGGAGCTTTGGACCAGTCTGTCTTCTCAAGTCCTCCCCTCGTCGCCCAGTCGTCTGCATCCCACAGGCTTGAGTATATCTTCATTGGCTGGTCAAATGGGTATCTCACTCCTAAATCCTTGCTGTTCTTGAACACCCTTATAGGTACGTCATCCACCAAAAACCTGTATAACCAGTTTTGGTATCATCAGCTTCGCGTTCTAACTAGTTTTTGGTATTTGACAGTTAACAGGAAATGCTCGACTTACACAATTTGATACAAGTTCCAGAGGACAGAATAAGTGTGGTAAGCTTGAGTTGGATCAAACCATAGATATATTCTTTGCTCCCTGTTGCCTTTCCCTCCTGAATAAACATTTGTTTGTACAGTGTATGGCTGACCTGTTCTGTTCCCTAGAAACTCGAAATCGATCTCATCATGCTCCGAGTTTTGGGAAGCCAGCTGCAGTAGAAATGAAATGGGCAACACTGGAGTTATAAGAAGGGGAGAGTTTCAGATAAGGGTAAGGTTTGTTACTTACATAGAATGCAGTTACTGTTCCGGCTGAATCTCCTGGAACCATTTTTATGTGCATGCTGAAGTGGCCGAATAAATAGGAACCTTTGGACTGGAATCCAGTACCTGCCCAGATCAAAGACATAAAATGTTATGGTACTGATCAGTACAGTTTCATGTAAGAACTATGAGTTTGAGAAGAGTGGAATGACGAGGCTGGGTGTACTCACCTCCGGAGCGATCCAGTACCAACTGTATCTCAGCTCCCCCATTGAGAACTCTAATGTGATCAGGAGAGCCACTGGCTACGTAGTTCTGCCCAAATGGCACATCCACTGGCCTCCTCGGAGGTGCACCAAAAACCCCAGATGCCAGAAATAAAAATGTAAGCCATACGGTGCAGAGAAAGAGATTTGTATCGTCTCTCATAACTAAATGAGTTCAATGAAGAGTACACCACCCTTTTGCGAAAATGGATAGGGAACTTGATGGACCTGTTGATAACTGGCCAGGTTTCTATTGCCTTTTATACAGTTTGAAAGACACTGGAGTCACAGCTTTGCATCTACGTGTAGCTCTTGCAGACAATGCTATCGGCAAAAGCGTGTGAAATAAATTCCAGAGATGATCAAAGCAAAACAGAAATGCGGAAAACTGGAACTCATTTTTCTGCATAGTAATCAGAAGCGAAATAAAATATTTGATGCAGCATTGACAGTTGACATCTCTGCAGTTTACCATTCATATTCAAGCTTATCACAGATAAGACCTTGCTTCAGGATATATTTTCCAGTGAATTTTAAAACACGTAATCGAAACTGACATGCAGAGAAGACAGATCAGGTTCAGCAAGATCTAACTTGCAATAGTAATGGAACTTACTAGATTGAGTTGGGTGTATATAAGTGAGGGACAGCTGAACCATAGCTGGGCAACTGCGGCCTTCATTGCCAGACTAAAGAATTTATAGGATAGAATGGCTTGATGAAGTGAAGATGAATCCTGGTAGTCAGAGCCCATGTGATATTTTGATTATCGAAGCCTATAAGTACTGAGCTGATTTTGCCACTATAATGCAATTCACTCGCCAGTTATACAAGTAAAGATTTATTCATTCTTCAAATAAAAAGAATGATAAAACTAAATGGCACATGGAAATCTGCCCTGCAGTGCTTGAAAAACATGAGGTAAGTAAAGAATGTGTCGTCCCTGACACACATAATCCTTAACTCAATAACCTTTTGCGGAAAACGGGCATCATAAACTGCAAAATGAAACTGCTCCTCTAACAAAGAATGCATCTAAGAGAGACTGCAGAATTTAGTCCTGTATAATATGTACAGTTCACTTTCACTCTGCCACAGTTGGATAATAAGCACTGTAGTGAGTTAAGCTCGGCACATTCTGCAAGTCTACTTCCAAAATGAACTACACAAAAACTTTGTTCCCATCAGCAGATACAACCTTTAGCCCTGATTAAATACTTGAGTAGGATCTATTGGTTCCAAGACCGTAAGAAAGGTTTGCCCAAAGGATCAGGTAGACTTGAGGTCTGCTGTGGGATGTTTACCCAACCCACACTGTTGGGTGGCAATGAAGGAGATGCACCTGTCCCTCTATAGAACTCGAGAGGGTCAGCTATCTGATGGATAACATCACTATTCCTATGAGTATTCCGACCAGCTGCTTCAAAATCCCCAAGACCCATACCATGACCTGTTGAATCCATATGATGATCATAAGTGGATGACCGCAAATCCTTGCACTGTGATAAAACACTGAAAAGACTTCCATCATTGTTGCAGGTTTCATTTCTAACGCTTTGACTCAGAATAGACACCTCATTTGGTGTACTTGACCACCCGACATGAATTTGCTGACCAGAGTGCCAGTTCTGACTCTGAGTAGAAAAATCACCAGCATGTGACTTGGTGGGGAGAGGCATGTGCGCCATACCAACTGAACTGGCATGCCAGTCTTGCAATTGAAGAGGTGGCAACTGTTCTTGCATAGAGAAGGAAGATCCATTGATACTCCTAGATTGATCGTGCATATTAACTGACAAGTGCTGGCTCATGTAAAACTGCTCATCTATTTTAACACAGCATCCAAAGGATGAGCCTGATGGATCGACTCCTGGTATTGAATGGGAAATCTCTTGTTGACAGTCAAAACATTATGTGCCTGTTGGAAATGAGGAGTCGCTTGTTCATTATGTGTCTTATAAAATGAATGCTCCGGGCTACTGAAAGTGGGCATTAGCATTCCACTCCTGTCTTCATTCTGATAAGCAGAAAAAGTTTGCTGATTGGTCACACTGTAAGGCATACCAGGTTCAGCACCATTTTCAAGCAGTTCAGCTTCAGAATTGTGAAATTGTGGATGGTGATCCAAGTTAGACTGAAGTTCTGGATAGGGTATTTTGCTTACGTCATGAGTGTATCCACCAGCAAAAGTTGACTGATGAGATGGAAGTGATATCTTCGCTGTCAGCCAACGGCTTCCTACACCTGATTGTGTATATCTGCTAAGAGTATCAAATGAAGAATTCGAAGTGCAAGGAAAATCTGGCGGGACATGCACATACGTGGCGGATATTCCATTTGAGCGAACACCGTCTGATCTCATTTCTAACATGCTGTCATCATGATTACTTGGAATAAGATCCGTTGTTTGTGAACCATCTTTCTCAGCGGAACCCACATCATTGCTTTCGAAATCACCACCAACTGTACTGTGGTGCAGCACATCATGGACCTTTGGTAATACAGCAATGGTATTTACGTAATCATCCATGTTCAAAGTTGTGTCTGTTCGACCACAACACTTCATCATAGTTTGCTCGCAGCCAGTAGACTTCTCATCCTAAGACAGATAATTGAAAACTAAGAAAAAATTAAAGGCCAAAAATGAACAAAACTTGCTACGATTGTCAGTATAAAGTAGAAACACCGCAAGGCATAAAAAAATCCCAGCTACAGGGCTGAATGAGAGAAATTAACTCACCTGCAAAACTTGATTCACATTATCTTTTATATCTTGATACAGTAATTGAGCAATTTGTTCTTTATGGGTCTGTCTCACTCTCCATTCTGCAGATGCCTGAGCCACTGCATTTACCACTAATAGCCTGTAACAGGAACATTAGTTTAACATGTGAACGGAGTACAGTGTGTAATAATCACTCGACTAGAAACAGCACTAACCATTGCTCCCGGAGCTTCCTTTGCTGTTCCTCTTCATAAATTGCAAATGGCTGTACACAATACCTAGAAAGGTTTCCTAACACCTCCTTCACAGATTTTGACTGAATGCCTTTTCCAGGCTGCTTCATGCTCTTGAGAAGTTCGTACTGCTTCTTGGAGATCTAAAGTCAAAGACCAAAGGAAGACAAATTGAGAAAAAATGGAGCGATGGCAGTGACTAAACATTACATGGACAAAAATGATAGACTAAAATTCTTAAAATGTTAGCGTTTGCTGTATAAGAGGCTATACTATAACAAAATGAAAGATACAACCCTCCTATATCCAAATAACAGCTAAAGATTTGCTCTATGTCACTGGACAAACCTAGGCAGCTTTTAACTGACACAGACAGGAATCACTAACCTTGACACAAGCCATATAGTTTGCACCATTGTCAAGAATATTGCAATTCCTGACAACATCACCCTTTTTGGGTCTTACAACGTGCTTTAGGTCGTCAGCTCTAGTTAGCAAAGGAGTCCTGGTATTTTCCAGTTTGAGACTTCTCCTGCACATGGTGCCAAAGACCAACCCATATAATTAGAAGAACCAAGAAGTTGCGAATGAAAAAAAAAATCTTCTTGACATACAAAATGAAATGCATTCGTGATAGCAAGCTTACCTTTTCTGACCTTCTCCACTCCTAGCAACTTTGACTACATGATCCTCACTACTGCATGCCTGATCATATTCCATACTAGATAAGGGTTCACAAGAATCTCCAAGATCGTAATCAGGGTTTTGTACTTTGTAGTCATCAGTGTTTGCTAACGTACCATTGACAGTGGGGTTGCTTGTCCTGTCAAATTTAGAACAATACATGTACAATAAAAGAATGCTCACGAATGCTTAGTGCCTATTGTCTAAAAATGTGCTACAAAGAGAGATTATATCTATTTAAAAAAAAGTAAAATCAAGTTTCCCTTCTCACATATGAGAAATGATTATTAAAATAAACTAACCGGTTTAAATTTGGCACAAACTCTAGTGGATCTTGGCATCCATCCCACATATCCTTTAGCTGAAGTAAATTTCTGAGCATACTGAATAACAACATTGTTCTATAAGGTATAAAGTTGACATGTTTATAAATGTGGACTAGTGAAAATTCAAGCACAGCATACCCATTGTGATAGTCCTGTAGCTTTGAGCAGTATGCTTTCTGGTTGCTATACAAACTACGATCTCGTTGGATGATTGCATCTGGGTGAAGATTACCAGAAGCAAGCATATTACACCTGCATCACGAGAACTATAACAATCAAAAAGAAGTTTAACAATATCCTGCAGTACTTTCACACAAACTAATACTTACCATTTGAGAACAGGATTTCCGAAAGAGAAATTATTCCCATCAAATAGGGACTTCACTAATTCGGTCTCAGTGTCACCTCCATTAGGGAGAAACTGCGAAAGAGCAACCCTTTCATCTTCGGACAACAATTCCCTCCAAACCTATGTTTCACAATGTGACAAACATTAAAAGTAAATATTCGCTCTTCTCATAAGACACTAGAAATTACTAGTCAAACCTACCCCATACGAAAATACACTTTCCAAATTTCCGATGTCAAAGATTTCTTCAGGCAGTGTAATAACATCAGCCAATGTCTTATGGTGATGAGAAACACATTTAGAGTAGGGGACCATGTCTCTTCTAGATAATCCTATCTGCCCCCTTTTTGGAACAACTCGCATTCTACTTCTATCCAACTCAAGAGATATATGAGGTCTCATCAGCGAGTGAAACTGCAATGACCTTAGACTCTTGTTTTTTGTTTTATGCAGCTCGTGAGAACTGCAACCAGCAAGACTATTACTATTCAGCCTCTTTTTGCGCCGATCAGCTTCCATTAGAGCTAAGCCACCATGCGAGATAGGGGTTCCTAATAATATTATCAAGACAAAAAATAAGCGAGAGACTTGCATACTATGAGTATAGGTGCAGTCAGCAAATTCAACTGACTATTATCACACCTTACAAAACGGAACAATGTATGACAACAAACAATACAGGTACAGTAACTGCATTAATCAAAAAGCATGCCTAACAAAAACATAATTTTAACAAAAGGCACGGAGCCCCAATCCACTGAATTATCAACCAATTCAACTAAGTTAAAGGTTAAACTGATCAATGATGATTCAAGGAGTATTTTAACAAAAGGCACAAAGCCCCAATCCACTTAGTCATCTTAAACCCTAAATCCAATTTCACCGAAATAACAATAAAGAATTAAGAATGCAATCAGCACGTGCAACTCACTTCCAATCCAACAAGGCAACAACCAAACCAACAACAAAATAATTTTTAAAAAAACTTAGCAAGAGCGAAAACACAGTGCAGTAAAACGAAGCCCTAATTCAAGTAGGAGCAATCGCGCGACTCGATTCTCACCTCGGAGTGCACCAAAGGCGTGATTCGGTTGAGATTATAATGACAAAGACCTGGCGGCGTCGTCGGCGGATTAAGAGTCGGATTGGCGCGCGATTCGAGGAAAGATGAGATGGTTGGTTTGGTTATCTACACGCGATTATTGTTTTTGGGGATGAGGATGAGCGAGTGAAAGATTAAGGAATACGAGGACGATGGCGATGCGAGTAAACGAAGGTTTTGAGTATTGGAAACTGGTTTGTGAAGAATCGTTTTGCGGCTTTGTTCAATTGAACCGAAGTGAAACTCGATCGATTGACCCGGTACTCGCGAATTTGTGAGTCGCATGATTTCACATTAGTGCAACGTTCAAATTTATATTTTAATCAATTTTATGACGTGCCGTCTTAGCTCAGCTGGTAGAGCGCACGGCTTTTAACCGTGTGGTCGTGGGTTCGATTCCCACAGACGGCGATTATTATTTTTAAGTTTTTAAAAGAAATTTCCATAATTATTTATAAATAAAAATTAATTATGTTTTAGTTTTTTTGGATTTTTTTGATATTTTTTTATTTTATTAAAATTATTATTATTGTGAGTTAATATGAGGCATTAAGAAACACAAGCAAAATGTCTACGGGAACCAAATATCAACATAGCAGTACTAAAACAAAACTAGTCTCAGCTTAATGCTGGTGGAATACAGTGATGAAACTGAAAGATTTGCTTTAATGAACAAATACTATTTGAAGCATGTAATGAAAAGGATTGCTTCAGAGGGTATATGTTGAGTAGTAGCGAGGGTCGTGTTGCATTTGAATTTCAGCAGGATTATAAACACCTTGCTGCTGAATTCCAGAAGGGTATGCCGCTACTTGACTTCCATCTGCCGTCGCAAAATTTGAACTAGCAAACACATCACTACCACCTTGGCTACTTGGTGCCGGAAAATAATGTGGATGTAGTTGATGATTTGATCACTGTACGAATATGAAATGGGGTACACGCTTCCTTGACTATTGGACATTGGCTGTTGACTCAAGTTCGAAAGCATGTACGAAGAACCAGGGTGTGCTTGACGTGAGTCTTCAAGAGCTTTCGCTTCCCAATAAGCATCCAATAGAGATTGAGATGACAAGTTTGGGGGCTTGTACTGGAGTGAATTGCTATGTTGTCCGGTCTCGCTTTGGCCAGAATCAGAAGCATGATGGACACCAGACTGCGGGATCTCATTGGCTACTGCAACCCAATATGCAGCAGCCAACACAGAAGATGGTGCTTTATTTGGTTCAGAATATGAAGCTGAAGTCGGTTGGGGAATTTGCTGCGGAGCAAGGCTTTGTCCACTGTTTCGGTTTTGGTAGATATAATAATCATTTGCCATCCCCATATGATGATTAACTTCTATTCCGCTGATAAGTGGCGCATTTGGATACCTGATGTACACAATAGAAAAACGAAATCAGATGCACTTATTTAGACTAGACATGCTTAGGAATCACACAATAAAGAAAACATAAGAAAGTGATCGACCACAAAAACAGTGCAGCCCAGGTTATACCCGCTAGAAAGGCGATGTTGATCTGAAATGGAACCCGGATATTCAGTGAAATAAGAATGACGGGGAACCTCTGGGCGATCCAAGTTATCATAAGGTAATACCCTGCTTAATGGATAAAGCTGAGATGGAACACTTATTTGCTCAGGTCCCCAAGCCAATGATGTCAATGGCCTCTCGGTGTTATACGACGGCATGGACACTGGAAGAGCATCGAGTGAAGAAAGGCCAAATCTGGAGTCATTATAATGAGAACCCGGCGCTTGTTGACTCACTACGGAAATAGATGGGGAGCGACGCTGCTTTTCAATTTCCTGATCAAAGATTTTTCGTGATTGATTTTCGTTTGACAACAAGGATGTATGTATGCGACTCTGTTTCTCAATTTCCTGAAGAAGGATTTTACGTGACTGATATTCATTTGAAAACAAGGATGCAGGTGAGCGGCTCTGTTTCTCCATTCCTGAAGAAGGATTTTACGTGATTGAATTTCAATTGAATGCGTGGGCGCAGGAGATGCAGATTGCGGTGTTGTTAATGGACGGAACAAGGCAATTAGACCATCCACCTGAAATGACAGCAATAGCCTATAACTGATGTAGATAATTTAGTAAACACTAAATTTATACCTTATATAAAGGAATTAAATCATAAAGTATATGACAGAGAATTGGGATGGTATCTAACGCACTTACTTGGTCGGCACTGAGGTTTTGTCTGAATTTTGATCCTTGATAATTGTCTTTTATGACATTTTTAAATTTACTTTCTGGGATTGGCGTGCATTCCTTGAAAATTTCAAACCCGACCTGCCAAAATAAACAACAATCAGCAACATGAGCTCAATGTGACTACTTAATTTTATTTCTTACAGACGACATAACAATCTAAGCAACAACAGCGGCAAATTTTAGTACTAACATATGATGTGTTTCACATGGATATTGTAACTATCATGCGAAGCAAAGAGGCACGAAAAATGCAATAGTTCAGAAAATGTGAAAGCTTCATACATATGCTAGTCATTTACTTCCTGTATGCAAAAAGTAGCTCAAGCCATCTCAAAAATGTAAATCATACTAAATCAAATGTTTTCACAATAGTTGCAGGATGAAATCGATGTATCATCAACGAGAACTGCAAAACAGAAACCTGATAAGTTTATCCAAAACATAAATAACTTGAGTACCAAACGGCCTCACCTGAGCTGGGAACCTCCCACCAAAAGCATGTTGCTCAAGTTCATCGTTCCAGTAGATGTAGCCGAGTACACACCATACAACAACTTCACATCAAAGTCAAACAAGAAAAGCTTGGTATTCGGTTTTATTCTTGCCACAATATCAATCTTATTAGAAGGGAGACCGAAAACACGGTAACTAAAGCACTCCGGCTTAGTCCTTCCGTTACATAAAAATATGTACCCCTCAAATTCATCATTATTTCCAGAAATTCCCTTTTTGGGAGCATCAGAACCTGAAGCAGCAGCGGACGAAAGAGCTTCTACTACACCTTCAAGTTTTTTGCCTTTACCATTCTTTTTCACTATCCCCTTTTCAATAATATCCGGCTTGGGTTTTTTCGAATCCTCCGCCTTCTCATTGCCTCCTTTCACCATCAAATCTTTCACATCCGCAAAAACAAATTTTTATATCAACATCACTTAAGCGTGATCAAATCAAATATACATTTATACGATACTAATAAGAAAAAACATGAGACCTAAATTATCAGATACAAAAAGAGAACAAACAAACACTCAAACAAACCAAAAACCCTAATTTCCATTTCAAAAGCATAAGCTGAAATAGAGGATTATCAATAGGAAAACTCAATACATAAAAATTGTGGAAAACGTCCGACTGAATTTACTTCGGAATCGGAGAATTTGAGCTTACCGGTGCGCTGAGTAATTTCGCGATCCAATTTGATTTGGTTCTGCAGTTCAGCTTCAGCTACTGCTTCGGTTCTTCACTCAAATTGAATCGATCAACTGTTCGGTTTATCTCCGTCCATTCATTAATTCATTGACCAATTGAACCGGTCGGTTCAATCTTTCTTCAGGATCGAATGCTGTCAACATAACGACGTCGCATTTTTAGGGTTTAAGGCGATTTGCAAGAAAGACGACGCCGTTTTAGTGAACGAGAGTGGTGGAGTTCGTGAACAAGCGCGATTGGGAAGGTCTCAATCTCAGGATGAAAACAATAAAGCTCGCGCCGACCGGAATAGTTATGCGGAAAACCGACCTCACCGTGTTCGGTAGGTGTTCTGTTCGCATCTCTTTAAATGTCATTTTTAGTGGTAACATGAAACGACGTGAGGATATGAATGAAACGACAGAGTGACGTTCTGATTTCAGAATGGTAAGTCAACGGTCAACGAACCTCACACTAATTATATACACGTCCTTTCCATCTCCTACATTTGCTCTGAGCTCTACAAACCAAAGGGACTCTTTCAATGGCATTGATCTCTGCTTGTATGCTTATGCACTGAATTTCTCAAAGGTTTGAACAAGAGGGGTTGGTTTCGTTTTGGTTGAGTTATTTCGACAATGGAGGAGAGTCGTGATATGGAGAAATCTGATCAGGATGAGAAATTTAACAAATCTGATCATGATGAGAAAGTTAATGACAATGGTGGGGAGGGTGTGGGTGATGATGAGGCGGAGAAGAAGAGGGAATGCGTAGATGGGGATGAGAGGAAGGATGAGGGAGAAGGTGGTGGAGATGATGAAGAGGGGAAAGATGATGTGAAGAAAGATGGGTCTGATCGGGATGATGATGAGAAGAAGGATGTGGAGGATGAGGAGCCGCCTTCAGAGATTGTGCATTCAAGCCTGGCTTCTCTGGCGGGTGAGATCGATGAGTTTGTGGTGAAGTTGGGTGATATGAAGGTTGAGATGCAAAGAAAGGAGGAAGAGGAGCGGAGGAAGAAGGATGAGGAAATCGAGAGGGTGAAAAATGAGGAGGAGAAGGACGGAAAGGAAAATGAAAAGAAGGATGAAGATGAGGATGTTAATGTCACAAGTCGTCATGATGATGATGATAAACCAGCTGAAGGTGATGTTCCGACTGAAAAGGATGATAAAGGGGATCGAGATGATGATAAACAGGAGTCCAAAGAGGCTGAAGATGAGGTTGTTGAACCTGTGAATCAGGCAATGGAGGTTCCGGATTTTGTTGATAACTTTGTCAGCTTGGTAGAGGCCAAGATCGTTAACTATGAGTTCAGCGAGGGGACAGCAAAATGGCGGCAAGTGAAGGAGTTGAGCCACCTTTTTTCGACAATGTTGCTCGTTTGTACAACCTAGCCAACGCACTTAGCCACCTTAGTAGATCAGAGCCAGAATATGCGGCTTCACTCAACCGAGTAAGCAATGTATTACACAAGGCAATGCTGTTTGTAGAAGAGGAGTTCAAGTCCATACTAGAAGATATCACTACACCTGAACCGAAGAATGAGTCAGCCGATGGGTCAGGAAATGAGGGTGAGACAGTAACCGATGAGCATGAATTTCCTGGCTACTCAACCGAGCAGATCTCCGATCTCAACAAGCTTGCACAGGCTATGATTTCGGCAGGATATGACACTGAATGCTGTCAGGTCTATTTCATGATGAGGCGGAATATATTTGAAGTGAGCCTGATCAAGAAGCTGGGGTTTGAGAAGAGCAGCATTGACGAGGTGCTGAAAATGAACTGGGAGACTTTAGGTCGAGAGATTGGCACATGGGTCATAACATTCAAGCAATGCAGTAAAGTTAACTTCCCTGGCGAGCGGAGGCTTGCCACTCCATCTTTACTGATCAGCCACTCTTATCAGATTCACTGTCATCCAATCTTATTAAGCCGGTTATCATGCAGCTATTGAACTTTGCAGAGGCTGTGGCAATGACTAAAAGGTCAGCTGAAAAGCTCTTCAAGGTCTTGGACATGTACGAAACTATTAGAGACATGTCCCAACCTTAGATGAGGCTTTTCCAGAACAATGTGTAAATGAGGTCAAATCTGAGGCTTATCAGCCAAGAGCCGTCTCGGTGAGGCGGCAGTATCTATCTTCTGCGAGCTGGAAAATTCTATCAAATCAGATACCAACAGAACTCCAGTGCCAGGAGGGCAGTCCATCCGCTAACCCGTTACACCATCAACTACTTGAAATACGCTTGTGAGTATAAAAACACATTGGAACAAGTGTTCAGAGACCACCAAAAGGTCGAGCGAGCTGATTCCACCTCGGCACCAGACTATGAAATCCCTAACCACATAGATGCCGAAAAAGCTCGAGAATCACCTTTCATTGTCCAGCTTGTTAAAGTCCTGATCTACTGATTCCTACATCGAGTCAAAATCAAAACTGTACAAAGACACTTCCCTGAGCTACATTTTCCTAATGAACAATGGCCGGTACATTCTTCAACGAATCAGATCAGACGTCAATGAGCTAATGGGTGACTCTTGGTGCAGAAAACGATCTTCTGACCTCAGATCATACCATAAAAACTATCAGCGTGAGACCTGGGGAAAACTATTACAGTGCTTGACTCAGGAAGGACTTAATGTGAATGGAAAGGTACCCAAGCCAGTTTTGAAGGAGAGGTTTAAGAATTTCAATGCGCTGTTTGATGAATACATGGAACACAAAGCACATGGATTGTGAGTGATGAGCAGCTGCAGTCGGAGCTGCGAGTGTCAATATCAGCCGTGGTTATTCCAGCGTACAGAGCTTTTTTAGGAAGGTTTAATCAGTATTTTACGCCGGGAAGGCAAACAGAAAAGTATGTTAAGTATCAGCCGGAGGATATTGAGACATGCGTGGAGGAGCTGTTCGATGGGAAGAAGAAGCCTTGAGAACTGCTGCATTTTGGTATGTTTTACACTGTTTAGTTTCCCATGACTTCAGTTTCAATTATTGTTGGCAGTATTTTGCTCATTGTAAATTTCTTGATCAAATTTCTGAACCTTTTTTATTTATTTATAAAATTGATTACTTGATTTAGTAGCCAGGTTGAGATTATTTAAGTACTACAAGTATTGTAATTGATTGGTTTCTTGATTAAAAGTTGAATATGCTTCCTTGAAGGTATATCAGTATATGTTTATGCATATGATAATTGCAGAAATTCACGGTTTACTTTTTAAGGCAGCCTTAAAACACCAGTACATGCGTTGTGATGTAGATTCTTTTCAAATCAACTAAATTTGTAATGGTGTTTCAGTTGAACAGATACAACATACGAGTATGATAAGAAGCGAAGGTAGAGTGTAGAGCAGATGCACGCCTGCCACTTCTTTTTGGATGCAAGCGTATTTAAAGTTTAGGTAAAATCTTGGAGAACACCAAAGCTGTGTGCCAACTCAAAGAACTTTTGGCAATTGTTGTTGCTACGGCTGACTGGTGTATAACTATGATTGTTTATGTGCAACCAGATCGAAGGCAGACAGATTTCTTTTGATGTTTTTGTTACGAAAAGTTAAGGACATCTTATATGTAGTTTTTAATTTCTGGCTGGCTAGTATACACTTTTTGTCAACTGTTGTTTGTACCAGGAAATTTTACTGTTTTCTCCCCATGTTCCAGAATCTCATTTAAGAGGGAATCAGAGAGTAGCAATTTCACTTGTGGGAAAAGTGAATATAGCCCTGTAAATGGCACATGAAAACCTTGACATGAGAAATCAAATATTTGAATAAATAGAGCATCTTTGATTAACTAGTCATATGTAGTAAAATTTGAAAGATAAAAAGGCATTTAATTTCCTGATACCGAATAAAGAGAGTTCAAATAGAAATGTTGTAAGTGGTTACATTCTCATATCCCAAATCTTTAAGCAAACAAAATATAGAGCCAATATCCCATCAACAACAGAGAGCACACAAGTTCCATTGCCGAATGGTGAAACAATTTAACGCAGTCTCCTAGCTTCTCTCTCAGACTCTAGAAGAGTAAGGATGTCACCTTCCCTGACCGGTCCCTTGACATTCTCATAATGAAACGGTTTTGATCATCTAAGAACTTGACTCTCACCTGAGTCACTTGCCCTCTCGAGCCAGTGCGGCCCATAACCTTCACGACCAATGCATGCTTGATTTGCGAATCCATTCTGCACAACACATTTAAATAACTCACACATTTATGAAAATCCAAACAAAATACACAAAATCTGTCATGATTAATATAAACAAAAACAAAAGGTCAAAAGTAGGCGCCATTAATTCTACATTGATATCAAGGTTATATCATAGTATACCTTAAGACCTTCAACGCAATGCAATGCAATATCAATTACTAATAGCTAGAAAAGTGCGATCAGCAAACAGCTAATGCCTATATAAAGCATAGTAATTTAACCGATCTCGATGTCAAATTGAAATATACAACACAAAAACGCAGCAATTTAAATCAATAACTAATTAGCGAAAAAGCTATCTAACAAGAACTACCGATCATAGACAACTGGCTAGGAATTCAAATTACGTATTTATCAAACCCAGAAACACAACCCCAGTAATCACAAATTCTACAATCGATCATCAGACAAACAGAATTATCCGACTATCAACCAATAAGCATACTTAAGTAATCAAGCGATTACCTGATCCTAAAAAGCTTTGAAACCCTAGACGAGTTCTTGAAGACGGCAGACTCTGATTAGGGTTTTGGCTATGTCAACACTGTGTTTATATACCTTGTTGCCAAGTCCAACCTTCAAACGCTGTCGTATCGTCGACAAAGTGACGGGCAGTCGGACATCTCTTCTGGCCCAACATCAAGCCCATTTATAACGAGGCCCAGACTCTATGCGGTAGAATTTCTCTACCAGTTCATTCTTGTTAAGCGCGTTCTCTTTTATTTTCCACATTGTAATCACTGAACTTAGTTTGGAAGACTCAATATGGAGGGTGCAGTTCCTTGCCACTTTTTTTTAAAAAACTATTATTACATCGCTTAAGGATTGGACAGGTCCAGACTCAAGACGGAGATGCAATGGGAAGGGCTTCAACCCCAGCCTTTGAGACCAGAGTCCCTGACCCAGACTAAAAGACTCTATATATCGGTTCTAATGCACATAAATTTTATATAATGAAGAGTTGTGATCTTAACAGACTAAGTATATTTTGTGAGACATAAAGATATACGGACGGTTGATAATTTACTTTTACTAATATTAACCGTTGAAATGATAAAATCAACAACCGAGTCCGTCTTACCAAAAAAAAATTGAAAACAAAATCCGTCAATAAAACGTCAAGCACTTGTCAAAACTCGTGCGTCGTGCTCCGTCCGCATGCTGCGCTGTCGTTTGATGCTCCACCGAGAAAAGGAAGAAAAATCCAAAACAACAAACCTATCCGAGCGTCACTCATTCACTTCCTTCCACCTCACAACCCAAAAGCTCTTCACGCTCTCCTCGTCGGAGCATCTCATGGCGACTTCGGTTCTTCGTGTTCGTTTAAAGTTAATATTCATCGCTCCTTCCTCTTTCCCTGTCATCCTTTCCAAAAGGTATATCTCTATAACCTTATCTTACTGGATTGTGTCAATCAGATTATCTTCAACTAGAATTGCGAATTTCATCGAATTTTAGTGTTTTTGATGGCTGTACTGGTGAATGAGTTGTTAGTGAAATCATTCAATTGAAAGCGACAATTATGCATATGTTTTGAATTCGAAGGAAGCTCATTTGATATAAAACATCTTGAGAAAAGTGTTGAATTTTTTTATCAAATGTTGCACAAATAGATTGTGTTCATCTTCAATTTTTTCATGTCATTAGGAATTGTCTGTTAAACTTAAACAGGTTCTTTATTAAATAAATTCGGAGGCACGCATTAGTTGTTTTGGATAAGATTTACGTGCCGGTGATGTTGTTGCTGTTTGTTTGTGAAAAAGCTGAAGAAAGTTGGGTTCTTTTTCAGGGCTCGGATTAGTTACCCGAGAAAGCACTTTTCTTGTCAAGCAAAATTTGGTGAGCATTTTCATCTAAACGTAGTGTTTCCATGTACCGTTACGACATTTCTGTTTAATATTCTGCTGAATGTGTGTTTTACAGCTGAATCAGGGATAGATGGGCCTTCAAATGTAAGAATGGTGTCTCCAACGCTGATGGCAGCGGAGAAAGAAGAAGCAAAAGCTGTTTTGAATTTGTTTTTGAAGAAACAAGGATTAAGCAATGCAATTGCTGCTAGAATAATTAACAAGTCTGATCTTTTCATTGATCACCTTGTCTCCCACCTTCACTCGGTTCATAAAGCTCGATATCTTGTAGGTTCGGCTTCAGCAATTCTGCATTAAGGTACCTAAACAATCTTAGTTCCTAATAAATTGATATTTTTCAGGACGAGAGCTTACAACCCTTGAGATTCGAGATGCTCTAATTCCATATCTTGAAGCGCTACTAGAGGAGCATGGAGATATTTTCACCAGTGTAGTAGAGAACTTTCCAAATGCACCTGATTTAGAAAGATCAACTGTACTTACTCCGCTTGCCAATTCTATTGTAGAAGCCAAGAAGTTGAAGGCAATGGCTAGGGTAACTGAAACAGGTCCCGCAGGGAAGCTTCCTCCACATATTGTGTACCTTATTGATCTTGGAATGGAAATTGAACAAATCAAGGGAATAACCCGAAGGTTTCCTGCTTTTGCTTATTATAGTCTGGAGGGTAAAATCAAACCAGTGGTTGAGTTTCTTCTTGGTCTCGGAGTACCGAAATCACACATACCCGGCATCATTTACAAAAGGCCTCAGTTGTGTGGAATCAGTCTGTCCGAGAATCTCATACCTACAATGGCATACTTTGAGGATTTGGGGGTAGATAAGAAACAGTGGGCCAAAGTCATACACAGGTTCCCTGCAATCCTCACCTACAGTCGGCAAAAGGTAAAATATACAGTGGACTTCATGCGCGAAGTGGGTCTTTCAAAGGAGAGCATTGGAAAGGTTCTTACACGCTGCCCTAATATTATTAGTTACAGCGTGGAAGAAAAGCTTCGACCAACCTCTGAGTATTTCAGGTCTCTGGGAGTTGATATTGGTCTTCTTCTCCAACGGTGTCCTCAAAATTTTGGTTTGAGTATCGAGGACAATTTGAAACCAGTAACTGAATTTTTCATGGAGAAGGGGTATGACATCAATGATATAGGAACCATGATATCCAGATACGGAGCGTTATACACTTTCAGTCTGACTGACAATTTGATACCAAAGTGGGAATTCTTTCTCACCATGGGTTATCCGCAATCAGAGCTGATCAAGTTCCCCCAGTACTTTGGTTACAGTTTAGAAGAGAGGATTAAGCCAAAGCTCTTGTAGAAGAATATGGTGTGAAATTGCTGTTGAATCAAGTACTATCACTAGCAGATCCCGAATTTGAAAAAACTTTAAAGAAGAAGGTAGACAAGAAGAAGCTCCAAGACGCAGCTTGATCAAGTATCAAAGTCTATTGCTTTGCATGCCAGTATCCGGCAGCCATTATCTTGGACTACAATTAGCTCGGATTCTTCAGGATGCAGAACTCAGTTTGCCATAATTTGTGCAATATAAATCTTCTTGAAGCATCCGAAACAAATTTTATAGGACAGAAACTCTGATGCCATCATTTTACAGGGTTCACACTTCATCAGCAGATGATGTCTACAATTTCCATTTTCCAGGAGTCTGCAGCATCGAAGCAAAGTTGTCTATTGCCTTTGCTCAGTACGTTTGGGTTAACACTACAGCCATTAGGATCAGTAAGCAAAATAATGATCACCTAGTGTATAGATTTAGAGCTGTTTTCCTAAACTTTTTTCACAAAAGAACTGCCAAGACATCTAGTAACGAAACTGGAAACTGTTTTTTATGCCCCAGCAGTGGTTCCAACACAACTTTTTCAGTTGAATATTGTATTTGAATCGGAATTAAATCCCTCTATGTACTTAGAAGATGGAAGTTGAATTCCTGTATCAAGCACAGTGCTCTAAAAGCCTCAGTGGCTTAATATTTAACTTTGTTGTGGTGAAATCCAAAGGCCTGAAATGAGGCTACTCTTTGAAGCAAGGAATGAGAGTGGCTTTGGATTCTCATAATGAGCTCGCTCATGATCTTCTTCATCATTCTATTCAGATCAACAGGACCAAAGTTCAAAAATAGTCTTTCCATTGTAACACAGTTACACAGTGTTTAAGGTAGTAGGTCAATGGATCAAAGGTTCACAGTAGTAGCTAGGTATAAGATATATGAAGGCCGAGAATATCTCTTAAAAATATTTCCAAATTGCATGATAAATCCAAACCTAGACTTTGGGAAACCATTCAAATGTACATGTGCCTACAAATAATAAAAACCCAGACGTGATATGACCTGAAGAGCAAAGTTGGTTACACTGATATCTGTACGAGACAGAAGTCGAAGGAGCCACTTTGGAAACAGGACTCCTTGCAGCGAAAAGTGTACACTCTCAGATTCAATATTGTTACTCCCAACTGTACAACACAATGTACAATCAGATACCAGTCATGCAGTTGTCATGTTTGCGGAGTGTAGATTTCACTGATATCAAATGCTTTTGACCTTCTAGGGACGTCAGCCAAGTCACAGAACTGGGATAAGTTCTTTCTGATAAAAGCATGAGGTATATTCTTTCTGTCCTGAGGCCGAGGGCCTAATGCTTTTATATCAAGAGAAGACTCGAATGCTAGTGTAGATTCCACAACTGCATCATAGGCTTTTACTGAGAGATTTAGATTTTCAGAGCGTGCTCTTAGGAAGAGCTCATAAGCTAGTCGTGGCTTTCCATCTTTGGCGAGTGCTGTAATCAGCATTTCATAGCTTATCTCATTTGGGGAAATATTGCGGACTTTCATTCGGTGGAACCACTCATAGGCTGCACTTCCCCAGCTATTGCGAGCACAGCTACTGATGATGGCATTGTATGTTACGACGGTTGGTTGAATTCCTGCTGAAGTCATCTCTTGGATGACTGAATCGACCATGTTGAACTTCCCTTGTCCGACACATATAGAGGCCATAATGGTGTAGGCATGTAGGTTTGGGATGATCCCAACTTTCACCATATGGTCCCAGACTCGTAGTGCCTCATCGTACAGGCCACCCTTTTCCAGGGCACTGAGTAGTGCTCCGTAAGACACTATTGTAGGCTTCTCTCCACGCTCAATCATGCGTTTGAATATTTGTACGGCAGCTGAGGTTTCCGAAGCCTTTGAACATGCTATAAGGACCGCATTCCATTCTCGGCTTCCAGGCTTCAGGCCTTTCTCTTCCATTTTGTTCAGCAACCTAACACCCCATCTCCAAATGCCTCGCTTCCTTGCGGCTGTTAGCAAAACATTAAAATGAGATATAATCAACTCATTTGATAAATTGTTGGGCTTTGGTCCTTTGTCCAGTAGATCCTCAAAAATCTCAAGTGCTGCCCACCACTTCTTGGACTTCCCTAAAAGCCATATCACATGGTTGCAGACAGACAAGCTGATATCGACGCCATACCTTTCTCTGATCCTATTATACAGTTCTTTAGCCACAACACAATGTTCATCCTGAGTACACGCCCACACAAGCCGCTCTAGCTCTGGACGAATGGGCTGAAGTCCCACTTTATCCATCTCAGTAAAAAGCTTTAACACATTAGTGCTTAAATTTTCAGGCTTCAACAACCATCTTCTCATAACTTTAATACAGACACGTATGGTTAGTTTTTCAAGCTTGTTGAACTCTCTCGCCCAATCTTCTCCATCATTTGCCTTTCCAATCTCGCCTCTTCTGTACCTCTCTTCCCAATCAACATAAAACATTAGAGCTCCAAACCCATCTTCACCTTCAGCATAAGCAAGCAGCGCTGTTGAATACGTAACAGGAGAAGGGGATAACCCTTTTCCTCGATCTTTCCAATAAGACTGAGAGCCTCACTAACTCGTCCTTGTTCAGCCCAAATGCCCATTACAATATTATAAGTTACAATACTCGGATTAATTCCTTGTTGGATCATATCCTCAAGTATCGCCTCCACCAACCTAAACTCTCGACACTGTTTCACAGCACTTAAGAAGCTGTTATATAAATAGATTCGGGCCAACGAAACCGTCCCCTTCTTTTTTCCTTCGCTTAAGCCATTCCATAAGTGCCACAGCAGCATGAAACTTGTTATCAATTCCAAACCCTTTGATCATGGATGAGTACACTTGAAGCGGAATATCACCCTTGTCCTTAAGAACCTCCTCAACGTCATCTGCATTTTTCGCAAAATGCAAACTCAATGCCAACTCTTTCACATCAATTCTCCCACTTTCCACTACCCTTTCTCCATCTTTACCTTCAGCGATTTTCACATCATTCTCAATAACTAAATTCACATCAGTTTCAGTCACATTCTCCTCCAAACCTAATGAACCAACACTACTAGCCTTACACAATAACACAGCTCCATTTCCAGAAAACCCTAATCCAAAACAACAATCCCCAACAATCAAACTCCTAGAAACAAACACAGAGTTACTACCAATATACAACCCATCTGTACTCCCTCTTCTTCTTCCAGAAATGGACTCAGTTTAGGGTTGTTCACAAACCAAAGGTCCAATATAGATGGACTGCAGCAGCTACTCAAAGATTGCATCTTTCCACCAAAATTAACATCTACAACCAAAACCCAGATGGAAAATCATCCTCCAAATACCTGCAACGCTCTAGCAACAATCACAGTGCTCAGTAGCAGAAACAGTTTCCGCAAAACGTGATAATAAGCGTCTACTTCAAAGATTGAAGATGAAATGAACAAAACGCAGATAATGAGAAACAAAAATCGCAGGAGGGAGTACCGATTGATTTCTGGGTTGGGCTCTGAAATGGATTTTTGCTGGCAGATGCTCAGCCACTCAAAAATTTTGGATTGGCAAGATCGTTGACTTTAGTTGACCCTTATGAGATGTTTATGAGATTCGGAGTTGAGCTTCGATGCGACCCTGGCTTTTGATGATGGGCCAAACGGTCTCTAAACTATTATAAATAAATTTTCAATTAATTAAAATTAAGTTTAATATCAATCGTCGATCAATTAAATTATCAGTTGCAATTATATTTTTGTCTTACAAATATTTATTGTCGTTCATAATATCGTTTAGATGTATGATGAGCCCGTCGATCTTACCTTAGTCACAAACTCTCATGATTGAGACATTTCATGTAATTTTTATTTAAATCTCAGTCCCCTTCATCCATCTAAAAGTTACATGTAATCCAATTTCAGAATCACAGCTTTGTCAGTACCAAATTTAAAACAAGAGACCGAATCCAGCAGCAACAGCGCGACACCAGCGATAGCTGAGACTTTCAAGCCGGAAGCAGCGCTGGGAGGTGGGGCAAGGAAGTCATCAGCGATCGGTGCATAAGCAGGAGCAGCATCGCTTCCGGGAGCGGGACCCTCTGCAGCCTCGCTACCGGGAGCTGGCGGGGTGGAAATGTCGTATTCAGGGGACTCAGCAACTGGGCTTTCGGCATTGGGTGCAGGGGATGAGACTTCAGGGGCTGGTGCAGATTTGGGACTTGGAGAGGAGGTAGGAGCGGAGGATGGAGCCTGAGCAGATACACCAGCCACAATGGCGACGAAAACTAACGCGAGAACGATCAGTTGGCGTGCCATTTTCGCTTATCGAAGATTTTTAGATCAAATTTAAGAATAAATTTGACCGGATACTTCAGATATTCGCAGCGATTTCTCCTTCTAATATTTATTACAAGAGAAGTCACTGCACGTCCAAAGAATGGGGCAGGAGAGTTGGAGGGCTGTGCATATATAGGCAGGTGATGGGTGTAACTGAAATAACGGTAGCTGCCTTGTTGGAAGAGGTTTTCTGGCAGAAACATGTCTTTACTAAATTTGACAGTGACATACAATTAGAATTTGTTTAAAAGAGAATAAGCAATCATACAACGCGAAATCTTGTGCAATTACGTACATAGGTTGGGTCTTGATTTACGAGGTTTGGCAAAACTTGCTTCACAAGGTAGTCCTAGACTCTCGTATCTGCTTATACAAGAGCTAAGCAGCTAACTACAAAAGAACTAATCCCTGCAAGGTTATTCATTCATTCATCAATAACATATACAAAGTATAAAGTCTTAGCCAAATTCAACAAGTGTCGCCGTGTCGGGAAATAACCATGTGCATAATATTACCTTGAATTATTTTACTCATAATGTAACCAGTACAATGAAACAAAACAAAAGAAGTCAGTTTGCAATTTGCCAAATTTGAGCATCTATTCAAGGATGACATGCAAATCCATGCCCCTAATTGAGGATGTCATCAGTATTGCTTGAATTCTTGAAAGGAATATAGGCTTCTGAGTCACACTCATCAAAGACCTGGCATCACATACAAAAGTCTGATTCAAACCTTAGCAGAATACTGACCAGTATACACCAAATGTACATGGCAGGCAGTTGAAATTTAAATCAATAAGGCATTAAGCCATCTTTATTTAAACAACCTCGGTACATTCACCTCACACTTCTAACAAAATAATATATACAAACTGCCAAGCTATGACCATCACTTAACTAAGCAAGTGTCATTACAATCGTGCACAGGCAGCATTAAACCCGTATTATTTAAGCTTCCAGGCTCCGAGTTTTATATCCATTTCCGGAATCACACTCTTAGTTCACCATGTAAAAAAGTTGCGCTACAACTAAACTAACCAACCCTAAATTCTGAAAATAGACTCGTTAGACAGGGTGAACGAATGACATAGAAACGTGCAACTGCATTTCACATCCTACGCTGCCAGTTTGAGATAACATAATAGCAAGAAATAAAAGACAACAAATTCCAAAAAAATCTATGCCATTTAGCTCAAACTCTAAAAGGAACCACCCATACAACAAAACAGTAAACAAAAAATGGAGATCAAATGACACCCTCAACATCAAGCACCAAGTTCCATATCACAAAAGCTCCGCCACAAAACTTACATACATACTGCGAATTCCAAATTTTTATAACCTAATTATTCTGAAATATTTAGAAAATAATTCTACTGATCAGATTACTAAAGTAACAATCCAAACTAAAGCTTATCAAATTCTTAAATAAAAAGTGAAGATCATCAATACCATATTATTTGTTCCTCATAAGCTTCCTCAGCTTCTTATACTTATGCTTGTTCATCTTCTTCTTCCGCTTCTTCTTCGTACTATCCGCCCACATTTTTTCAGATTGCTCCTCTTCTATCTCCTCCTCCGTAACAATCTTCTGAAACACCGGATTCACAACTAACCCATACGAAAAGCTCGGATAGACGTAACCGTATTTAACATCAGGAGTCTTCGTCGAATCGTCTTCCTTCGACGGCTGCGGTGGAAGAAGCGAACGGAGCCTGGAGTCGATGGATTGCGATCGGTGAGTGAGTAAAGCTGGGGCTAAGGTTCGGTATCCTGAATTGCTCGAATTGCTAATAGATGTGAGTATGGTCTGAGATTGACGCCTGAGGAGTCTCGGTAGAAGAGACGCCATTGCCGATTGGCTCCAGATGCGATTTTGCGTGCCCTAGTTTTGAAAAATTTTTAAAATTGCCCTAGTTGTCTAATTTTGTTTCCCAAATGCCCTACTTTTCAAAACTCTTTCTCAAATGCCCTACTTTTAATGAATCCGGTTTTGACAAAACCGGAATCATTAAAAAAATGACAAATCCGGTTCTATGAAACCCGGAAATATATAAAAACAATGTATCCGGTTTAGTTTGAAACGGATAGTTGTGAAATCTAACAATCCGGTTTTCCCAAGACCGGATTCATATTCCACATATAATAATCCGGATCAATTCCAACTGCATCCAATTCACCCAATCTCCCTAATTCCTCAACCGATGCATGAAAAATGCTATGAGCACCAATCCTAGCCTGCTCATCGGATACCGTAAAAAACATATTTGCAGCTGTACGTGCATTATGCACAAGAGTGCGTACCTATAACAAAACACAAAAGTCATTATAAGTGTCATTACAATATTAAAGCACATAAAACACATAAAATACATGATCTTACCACGCTATGAAGAACGGGCGCAGTGGAACGATAAGACTGGGTGTCATCCATCTGAGGCTGCACAAATCTGCGCGTGGTGGTACGGTACCATTTGCGGTAATCTGGAGTGTGGGACGGATCAATCTGTGGTCCATCTACAACCACTCTACGGTTAGCACGATCATCCCATATCGTGATGTAGTCACGCAACTCTACCGTCCAATACGCGCAGCTTTCTTTGTAAACCGTGTCTTGGTTCTGAGAGTCCTCGCACCAACATCGGAACATCTTGAAAGATGTCAAACTGCCGCAGAACTCTAGATGGATGATACCATTCCACTATGTTAAAGCACAATAGTGGAACCTCTGATAACCAAGATCCTTGCCCCGTCAAACACATTGGATTCAATAAATGGAATAAATTCGCATCGTAAGGTACCCAAATAAAATCAGATTCACTCATCTGATCAAGCTGATCACGGTAGAAAACCAATGACCCATGCGGTACATTCATATACGATTTCGGTCCACTCCATTTTCTACACAAAAATAAACTCATTAGAAAATAATAAACATATACAAATAAATATGAACAATATAGTAATAACCACTTACGTGTAAGACCATGCGCCTCTCATAAAAGGATCAACGTGAGGTTGCTCAAACTCTGGAATCCCTCCAAAACCTATCGGTCTACCGATAGCCATCCTCTCCCAACTCCAAAGCTGTAGGAGGAGTAAACATCCAGCCATCTGCTTATGCCCCATCTGTGCCGCACTACACATCTGTCTATATAGATAAGCAAGCACAGCACTACCCCACGAATATGATCTAACACTATCAAGATCCGCCAGTAAGGGTAAATAATGAGAGAAACTATCCCCACATAAATCCGGCACCAATGACGAACCCAGCATGCACAGTATGTATGCTCTAGCGTAACGCTGTACGACTTCCTCTGTCGCATCATCGGTACCACTCTCATGTTTTCCAAAAACCACCTACGTTTAGCCAGAGTAGGAGATCTACCTGTATCAGGATAAGCCCCTAAAAGCTGTATGCACATGGCCTCCCAATCATGTTCCTCTTTTCCTGACACTACTGCTCCCTCAACAGGCAAACCAGTAAGCAATCCAACATCCTGTAGAGTTATTGTGCACTCTCCAACCCTCAAGTGGAAAGTATGTGTCTCCGGTCTCCACCGTTCCACTAATGCACAAAGTAGTGACCAATCAATCTCTACATTCTGAATTTGCGTCCATGTGTAGAATCCAGCCTCAACGACATATCTCACGATTCTGGGGTCCATAGGCCACATCTTTCGATGAACAAACTTCAGAGTCTTTCCTTTCTATACAAAAAAATTAAATAACATTAAGATCACAATGAACAAATATAAATAGATTCGTATACATATCCATAATTACAAAAATTAAAATTGACTAACCGGATTATTCCACACTTCTTGCGTACGATGTGTGCGTTGTTGACTTAAAACCGAGTCATCAATTGGTCCGGGAGTCACAATTTCATCCAAATCCATCTAAATAAAAAATCATACATCCATTATAATATCACAATATAAATTTATAAAATACAAACTACTTAAACACATATGTAATTAACAATTCAAACTAATAGAATGAGCAACTTACAAATGTAATCTAAATCATAGAGTACAATATCAAACTCAATTAAAAATATGTACGATTTACAACCAAATCAAAATCCCAATTCATATTCATAATTAACAAATCTAACAAAATCGAAACCCTAAATTCTAACAAATTCATCGATATCCATAATCCTAAAACCCTAAATTCTAACAAAAACAAAACCCTAAATTCTAACATAATCAAAACCCTAAATTCTAACAAAATCAAAACCCTAAATTCTAACAAACCTATCAACATCTATAATCAAGAACAAAAATCAACACATTTCTAACAAAATCTAAGCGTACACATGACCAAAATACTAAACCCTAACCTCATAATTTTCGTCAAATCTTCCACCCATTTCGGACGCTTTGCTACGGAGCACGGATCGAGGCAACTACGAGAGGAGGATGGGCAAGCACGAACTCGGACAACGGCGGCAGGGCGGCAGAGCGGATCGGCTGAGGCGGCTGGAGGATGAAGCGAGGAATGAAACCCTAGTTTTAATTCGAAGAAATCCGGTTTTGACGGAACCGGATTCATTTAAATCTATCCGTTTTCTATAAAACCGGATTCATTTGAATATTACCGGTTCCATCCGAACCGGATTCTTTTAAATAATACCGGTTTCCGTAGAACCGGAATCAATTAAATAATGCTGACTGTACAATTTTATTTGCTGACTGGACACGAGACATGGATCCGGTTGAAGGTAGTTACATTTTAAACTATCCGGTGTTGCCAAAACCGGATTTCTTTATTTTTTAATATTTCCGGGTTTAATGGAACCGGATATGTTGTTTTTTTAATAATTCCGGTTTTGTGAAACCCGGATTCATTAAAACTAGGGCATTCGAGAAAGGAATTTCAAAAGTGGGGCATTTGGGAAAACTTTTTGGCTAACTAGGATAATTCTAAAAAAAATTTCCCTAGTTTTCTAGGTTTTTGATTTGGATATGGAGGTTTTTCCCAATTGAGAGAATGACGAAAATACCCTTTTTAAGGGCTTACGAATTTAGTAACCAGTGGAATAGTGGATGCATATGGGCTATGGCAACTGAAAAAGTCCCAGAAGGCTCATAAGATGGTTGTACTAAATGACTGCGGCTCCTTACAAACCTCTGATCTCGTATATTGTGCATATTCGACTTGTCATTTTTAATTATGTCATCAGCACATTCGTAAGTGATCTTTTCTCAATACTGAATTATACATGTTTTTTATTTTATGAGCCAAGCTTGATATCTACCACTCCTCAGCAGTTTAAGCAATGTATTTACCAAATGCGATACATGACATCAGATTCTGCCCATAAAGCTGGAAGTAGTACAAGACCACATTGAAGAGAGACGTAATGTAGAACTTACTCATATCCCAAAGCCAGAAAGTTCAGAAATCTGAAACTTTTTTAGGTCCATACAAACACTAATTGGCTTGTGAAAAATAGATAGAAGTCAAAAATAGATAACACTGCATTTTGAAACCTACATGTTGTTGTAAGTAGCTGGTATACTCCATAACATTTGGCACAATCTTAATTTAAAGTATCTGAAATTTCGGTAAATTCAAGAAGGAATGCACTAGAAGATGTGATCCAGAATTTCCTGTTGGGTTTGGTTGACTATGGCTAACATCAAAAGTTGCTTCGTCGTGGTCGGTCTTCTGCAGCATTTACCCTTATGGCTCTGCCGTCCAGAGTCTGCGTAGGAACGTAATTCAAAATGTTAGGCCCAGCAACAAAACCAGGGTATTTTCCGGAAAATATCAGCCATAACTAACAGAGATTCATTCAGTAAATAGTATTTAAATATGAACGCATATTATCCAAACGGCTGTTGGATACAATAAAGTATTTCTGCAGGTTTCGCTGTAAATAAACACTTAAATTCAATATTAGGGATGCTGACCTGTCCATCCAGAGCAGCAATGGCATCATTCATTTCTGCTTCGCTAGACATTGTTACAAAACCAAAACCTCGTGATCGCTGGGTCTCACGATCATAAACTACTCTAGCATCCACAACTTTACCATGCTCGCTGAAAACTTGTTCCAAACGAGCATCATCCACTTGCCAAGGTAGGTTGCCAACATATATCCTGAAGCTGCGCTCAAAGGACCGAGGTGTTCGCTCCACCCGTGACCCCCTGGGAGCAGCCTTGTTGACTGTCAAATTCCTTCCATTCACTTCCTGCAGAGATTATAATCGGCTTAAGTACAACATAAACATGGGTCAAACTCTAAGTGTTTCACAATGGTTTTTACATACAGAAACTCTGACAATAATTACATTTATGCCCACACAACTGTGCCCAGTCAGTTTATGGATAAAATAACAAAAGAAAGATAGTTGACATATTTATTAGCCGTCAGCACTCAAAAGCTCCCAAATGTTTCACAGCATCAATTCATTACAAAGAAAAATTATCCATGACAAAAACTCAAGCATCACTTCGAAAAAACTCACATATCCACTGAACATTTCAACAGCCTTCTCAGCTTCTTCAACCGTGCTCATGGTGACAAAGCCGAATCCTCTGCTTTGGTCGGTCTCCCTGTTGTAAATAACCTGCAACATAACACATGTTACCAAACAAACATCATCTGTTCAATGAATTTGTCCAAACCAGGTGCACATATGTTGAAAGTTGAAACATCTAGGACAAACTACTGTCCGATCGCGCTAAATGCACATATCAAATCCAGCCACCACCGCATTTCTAGCTTCATCAAATTTCATAGTTCTACCTTTAAACAATAGTACTCCTACTCTGACCAATTAGCATTACTTTCAACACTCAAAAATCGAAGTACCAAACCCTAATTAGTGAATGGAACTGGAATATCCTGACCTCAGCAATCTCCACAACTCCAGCCTGATTAAACAAATTCGCCATAGCCTCGCTATCAAAATCATAAGGCAAATTCCCTACAAACAGCTTCGCCTCCTCAGGAGGCTCAGCAAAACCTCCCTCATCTACTCCCTCTCCTCCAATCTCCTCATTCACTCCCTCACCGACATTATCCTCTTCCACCACACCTTCTTCCTTCTCATCCTGCGTCCAGTCCGACGTCTGCGCAGCAACAAGCGAACGAATTCAACCGCGACGCTCTCTTCAGCAGCTTCGGCGATGCAAGGACTGGGAAAACGAACCGCTTAGACGGAAGAAATGCGAATGAAGTATCCTCGGCGGCGCGGATGAAGCGATGAGAGTCTCGGAGAAGAAGTGTGGCTTGAGGAGCGATGCGGTGACGGCGCCGGACGACATTATGAACGGCTACGAACGAGCGAGAGTGAGAGATTGTGTGCGGATAAGAAGCGGAGGTTTTCAGTTTTCACGAAAAAAAGAAGCAAGTGGCTTTTATATAAATATTTCAGATACTGAAAAATACAATAAAGTTTTACATTCTATCAAAATTGTAATTTGATTTGATCTCTGTTAGAAGCAAAATGCTATAACAAAAAATCCATCTTCAGCAATATCTGTGACTCGTCGGATCGGACGGCAACCATTTTGTGCTTTGTGGTCGAATTGTAGAGGAAGACCGTTGATAAAAGGTACGCGTGTTTCAATCAGGAACCACCACCAAAGACCTGGAGAGGGAGGAAACATCAGTTTGACATGTTTGCTTGACTGATCTTATGTATAAAGGAAATTTGTTTTACTTACGCTTGAGAGGAAGGATTTAGATAGCTTAGGCTTGCTTGAGGCAGCAGCATTAACAACAGGCTTGTTTTGTGGAAATTGACGGAAGACTTTGTATTCTGTCTTAGTTGCTGTGGCTTTAGTTTCTGTTGGAGTCTCTTCTTGGGTTTTCTGCTTTTTCTGAATAAGAAAAAACATGATACATCATCACATCAAGCATCAAGCATGGTGATAACATGATTCATGAGGTGACACAAACAAGACACGATATTGAAAGGCCGAGTTTGAGCAAGCAAGTTCAAGAACTTCAGCCACAACCATGAAAATCACTTTACATCAGAAAGCTAGCAAGGTATATCTAATTATCTACAATTTAGAATAAATGCATAAAAGAAGATCAAGATAGAAATTGAGCATAAACAGAATTGGACAGTATAATCGACCGTGTGAGAAACTAGTTCAGGCAAGAAATAAAATTATTAGGAATAAAAGCAAAGCACAAACAAAGAGGGTTGTAGTAGCATGACTTTTGTCTTCTACAAATACCTTATTCAGTCTCTCTTCTTTGGCACTCAGCTCACGAGCTTTATCAACCTTTTTCAGATAAGCGTCTCTCGCTCGGGTAGCAGCAGAAACTTCTAAAGCTAACTTCTGTTGCCTTGCAGCATTCTTGTACGCTGAAAATATTTTAAAAAAATTACAAACATAAAAGTCATTATCACATTAACAAACACGATGCTGCGATCTGATCAACAATGAGCTGAAAGCCAGTTACCTATCTCGTCTGTTAGATCGTCCCACTTGAATTTACTCAAATATTTAATATTCCACAAATCATGGTAATATGCTGATCGTTTCTTCCCACCTAAAGAGAAAATCACTAACAGATTCTCAGCAAGATTTTGGTGAGAGCAATGGCTGTAGTGGGAGAACTTGAACAAAAGAGCATGTTGATAAAAAGCATACCAATAGGCTGACAGTTCAACATAGAAGCAACTCTCTTCGCCTCAAACTTGTTTATAAACTCAACCCAACTACAAAATTTCCAACAAAACATCAGATACATATCATAACATCCAGACGCCAAAACTACAAACACTGCCCATAAATAGCCTCAAATATAACCCTCTATAAAACAATTTTCACTTTAACTAAAACTCACCCTTCGGAAAATCTGACCCCACGGAACCCACCGGCTTTCTTCCTATGCACTTGAGCATTAGGATCTGCAAGTATATTCCAAATCAAAATTGTCCGCAAACCAGGCATCCTATCTACTTCAGTTCACTAACTTAAAGACAGATTTCATAAAAATCGCACGTCAACAGGGCATGAACAAACCTTCAGGCACGAGATAAATTCTATCAATTTCTCCATACTCAGACAACTTATGCCTCAGCTTCACATGGTCCATCTGAGGCGGTACACGACTTAAGTAACAAACACCACGCAAATCCAATTCTGCAGCTTCCTTCATCAGCTTCCTTTTCTTCCTATTCTTCTTACTCTCCTCCTCCTTTACCTCCTCCACTCCCATCTCCTCGTTCTCCGAACCACTCCCTCCGTCAGAAGCCACGGGCTCATCATCCTCAGCCATACTACAAATTCCCGAGCCGAATCAAACACACGCACAAGATTTTACATACACAAATCAAGCTAGGGTTTTAGGTACCTGAAATAAGACGAGTGAAACTGAAATCAGTTGAAACTGGTGTCGATTGGAGAGGGCTTTCTAATCGAAAGTAGCGAGTTTCGCAGCACTGTTGAATTCAGTACGACCCAATGCGATTTGGTAATTTTAATACCGTATTGGGCTGCTAGGGTAGATTAAATTGGGCTCGAATTGGGCTTGAACATTTTGTATAAAATAAAAGAAATTAAATAGTTAAAAAGTGTTTTTAAGGCTTGGAATGTTTCAGTCGGTTGGAGGCTTGTAAGTTGTATCTCATTGAGATATTCATCCTGACCCTTTTGTGTAACTCGGAATTACGAGATTTTTGTACTCGCCCGATCCGGCTTGTAAGGATCTTTTTAATAAAATTGCTGGATAGTACCAGTTAAAAAAAGTGTTTTTAAGGTAATTTTCACATTACGGAAAGAATATGTTACTTGATGAGTTAGGATTAAGAGAGACAATGAAATTTTGTGAAACATGAAGACATCATCTCATCCATTGATTTTGATTTATGAAACGGTTGAGATTTAATTAATTTTTAATTAAAATAGATGGTTGAATTTGCAAAATACATGGGCGGTTGAGAATTACGGTTATCTATATCAACCAATGGATTAATTAAAATCAACGATTGAGATCTTCTTCCGTCTCACAAATCCATCACTGTATAAGCTTATATTAATCTTATAAACTTCATAAAATAAAAGGTTAATATCTGGAAGCTGGAGTTGCTAAATTTTTTAGGACGGATAATTATTTGTGAGACGGTAAGACATAATCTCGATTGTTGATCATTAATAATTTAATAAATAAGATTTAGACATAAAATAAACGTCAAATCCAACCGCCGATGTTTTTTACAAATTCAACCGCTCAATTAATAAAAAAACTAACTTTAATCTCAATCGTTGGATTAATCAGTTGAGATTATGTCATCTCCTCTTACAAATATTCACTGTCTTTCATGATCGTATCCCTTTCCTTTGTAATATATTTGGCAAACATTCTAAGTAGACAGTTAACTTCTCGGCTCAGGTTTGTTCTTCTTCTTTCTTGTCGCGAAGCTGCTCGGTCCAATTTCGATTGTCATCCTTTTTGTTCTGCATTTCAAATTAAGTAATTAAAGTAAAGCTCTGATTAAAAAAGAATAAAAAACTACCAACTAACCGTTTGGAAAGCTCCTTTGTAACAGCATCACATTCCTTGCTTGAGGAATCTAACATGTAATCAATTTTGACAAAATTAGCAAGGGTGAGACATAAAACGCGATCATCAGATTAGAGACATATTATTTCATAAGCAGAAAACTCAGAACAAAAACATGATTTTCTCCTTGCACATCAGTTGTGTATATGAACCAATGTGCAAAATATATTACCT
Source organism: Sedum album (assembly GCA_006409495.1). Taxonomy (NCBI): domain Eukaryota; kingdom Viridiplantae; phylum Streptophyta; class Magnoliopsida; order Saxifragales; family Crassulaceae; genus Sedum; species Sedum album. The sequence continues at coordinate 101,250 of QZGG01000463.1, forward strand.
TGAACAGTTTCTTCGTCTGAATTTGAAGTTGGGCCGCTGCCGAACCTATCAGGAGGCATCCAGAAATCTTCATTATCTTCCGTATCACTGTTGTCTTCAGGAGCCTCTCTGATTTCTGATATGAGTTCCGCAATTTCCTCCTCTTTATCCTCCTCCATTTTGTTCTTCAAAATCGGTCCTGCTCTTGTACATGCCTTATAGTAATGCCTCTTATTTCCCACACCAGATTCAGTTTGCTCTAGAACAGGAGAAACGGCCAAATAAATATCCACATAAGAACATATGGACTCATCTCTATCCCAAGTATAGTTAAATTTAAATGAGCTGCTTTTGTTATTATATGTCTGCTCGTTCTAAAGCTGGTTAATAAGACTTATCGACACTCGATACGCAGAACTTGTAAAAGAGCATCAAACCTAATTTGCTGAGAAACCGCTTGCCATTGATATGTTTAAGTATATGCTCTTCCGTCTTGTTGATTGTGTCTCCCGTTAGCTTACATATCAGCTTTGAGCTATCAAAACAAACAGCCAATTCATCCCAAGCAATTCAGTTACAATTAACACCTTGTCAAAGTCAAACATCTGAACTTGGTATAAATTGCGCATCTTGAATCCAAAAATAACCAATAAAAACAATTTGAAGCAACTTAAGAAACCCTAGAATCCTGGAATCAAGTTGGTGGTGAGATTGACAAGTACCGCGAGAGAGGATCGAGCTTGAAGGCGTTGAGTGGAGGCTTGTTCTGCAATATGGCGGCGTCGATTAGTCCCGAACGGCAGCGTTTGCTGCGAACATATGATTCCAACTCCTTGGTGGGTAATTCGTGACCTGTCTCGATGCATTTCAGTCTTCCGTTTCCGATGTCGATGAAAGTCGGGTCGGCCATGAAGCCCATTCCGTCCTTTTCATCCGATATCGCCATTCATAAACCCAACAAAACCAAGATGTTTTTATACTATGTTAATAGAACAAAAATATTCAATCAAAAAACAATAAAATAAAACAAATATATCTTGTAAGCGCAAAAGTTTTATTAGCGGGTTGAAAAGCACATTCCACTTTCTAAAATTACTCTTTGTTTTTCTTAAAATTACGTTTTTCGATTATAATATGTTAATTTTTTTTATATAAATTAGATATGCATAGATATTTCTGTGCATCAAAGTACTAGCATTATTTAACTTACAAAAGACAGAAATCGAAACATTCAGGCTGGGACTATGATCAATTGATAATAATGTTTAAGTACTATTCTTGATATAATCCAACATAAGAAAAATCTAACAAGTAAAAGCATTGCCGTGGAGTGTGCTTCGTGATAATATAGTTGCTGTCCTGAAATGCTGTTGTTATCGGCGTTTGTATAAACAAGGTTTCAGCTCGGGCCATTGGATTTTTTTACCATCGGAGCTATCCTTATCCTGTATGGAATATGATTGAACTCTTTACCTTTTGTTGAAGATGGATAATAGTGTAATTATATGGCACACTAGTTATTCCAATTATTTTCTGCTTACCTTTTTCCTGAAGTAAAGTAAAATGAACATCTTGTTTGAAAAGTCCTGCATGTAAATCAAAATTAGGGTATTCTATGCGGGAGAGGGTGCCTAATCAAATTTTCATGTGAGAAGTTTATTCAAAGTTTCATACCTTTAGCTCTGATGTGAAACCAAGTTCACTAACTGCTTTCACAAATGCATTCGGGTCTGCTCCTCCATTGTTTGGGTCAAATCTGCTCTTCACTTCTGCTATTAATAACCAACCACTGTAGGAGAGCTCAAGATAGTCAGGTGTGAAACTTTAAATCCATGAAGGACGCCAAGTAAATAAAGAAGATGCGAAAGAAAAAAGTTAAAAGATACAAACCCTGGCTTCAGCACTCTGTTTGCTTCTTGGATAAAACTTTGGTAATTGATTCCCATCAATGAGAGGCAAAATACAGCAACATCTATTGATGACGATTCCAATGGTGTCTACAGTTAACATTATATAATATTATTTACTAAGAGTTTCGTGGTTCACGTTCCCATAAGTTAAGGTGACTAGTGTTAAGAATTAAGATCATACATTTGTCATGTCACAGGCGACGACCGAAGGATCCTTAGCTACTAAATCGAATGAGTGAACTTTATTCTTCACATTTTTAGCAAGTCGTGCGTCCCCTAAACACAAAAAATAGGAAATCAATATGGAAACAATATTAAGAATATGAATATTTCACATGAAATGTAATTCCTCACCGCATCCAAAATCAGCAACAACTAAAGTAGGGCTCTTGTTCTTTATCCATTTGATAATTAGGTTGATCGGCTGCTCAGGCCAGTGCAACATTTGTTCCTGATAGCCTGTGTGATACTGGTCATGTAAGTACGAGATAAGTTCGCGAACTGATTGTAAAAGAAGCCGACTGAAAATAGATTCATGAATCTGCCAAATGTGAATTAAACAATTTCAAGAAGCTATTTTACATCAAATTTGACATACATAAACTACAGAGTACAAATGAGTAATGACATGAATTTTCTGATTTATTACTGAATTCATAAAGTTTACTTGAATCAGGACCCTTTTAAAATGCATTCGCATTCACGACTAAGGTTTGACATTGCTTAACATTGATAGACTATTCCAGAAGAACAATATCAGTTAACTCGATGGAGGAGAACATGTGTAGAAAGGATTGCGCTATTGGCTTAACGGAATCATCTATACTCTATACCTATCATATGGACTAATAAGTCCCACACAATTGACACACAAACAATCAAGTTTGTGACTTGATCAGGAAAATAAATAGAACAAAAACCTTCAATTTCCATTCCATATTTAACCAACTAGACATACAATATTAGCTAACTTATCCAGCAATTCAATGAGTAAACATAACACAACCACCAGAATATCAAGACAGCAAAGTCAATGGCCACTCTCAAATGACACTCATCAATCACCACTCACTCAAATCACATTAAAGAGAGAATATACACTTGAAGACATTGTAACTCACCACATTAAACAACGAAGGATCCTTGCTAAAATAACTAAGCGCCTCGCTCCCACTGCAAAAATATGTTTAAAATCTACACATAAAACAACGACAACAACAACATAATAAGATCAAAATCACATACGTGCAAGTATAAAGCTTCTCATTAAGCATCCTGAAATGCCCACCGGACAGCTTTGCTCTCATCTACACATCCAATTCAAAAACACCTCATTAATTTAAACCAAACCCTAGCTCTATACAAAATCAACAGAACCTCAAATTCAACTCCACAACACAAACACATGCCTTATCAAGTAAACTAGACGTTCTTGATCCACCTTCAGCCTTCTTGTTTCCAGTTCTTCTATCAACTTTAACATCTGATACAATTCGATTATTCACCAGCTGCAGCGCTTTAGACGCTTTCTGATGAGACGAAAGACGAAGAAGAATCCTCATTGCTTTTCTTCTTCTTATTCTTCCCGCCTCGACATCTCTTCCGCTTCCGGCTTCCCTCTCCACCAACTTCTACTCCTATTCCGTCGTCGTTCATCTCGACGTCGCCACCGGAAAGCAGGTTTTAGTTGTCGGAGTTCGCAGTGTGAGAAACTAGCGCGGCGGAGGCTGATGCAGGATCTTATGGGTTGGGCCAAGCATCGTTTAATGGGCCGATATCGGCCGAACGATGATAGTTAATTTGTGAAATGACGTCATACGAGAGAGCACGTTTTATTTTCATTACTGTATTGTTGACTCCATTTAAAAGTCCGATTCTAATGTGAACAAGAGGGCATTTGGTCTAGTGGTATGATTCTCGCTTTGGGTGCGAGAGGTCCCGAGTTCGATTCTCGGAATGCCCCTTTTGCTGCAGAGGTTTATGGAACTCGTTTTGATACTCCCACTAAATAGTTACACTAAGTCGAATTCGGGTTCGAGGTCTCCATTCGCTGGTCGTTTGGAATTAAGTTCTCTTTTATGTACCTGAGTCATTGTACTCTTTTACTCAAAAAAAGAAGTCGAATTCGGGTCCGTACAAATCGAACTGTACGCATTAGATGAATTTTTCCCAGAATGTCAAGTCATTTTTTGCAGAAGCAAAGACGTCATTGTTAATGATTGAGTACAAGATTGTAAAAAATACATGTCATCTTATAAGAAATGAAAACCAAGGGAGTGGCACCAGCTGGAAAACGATCGATAAACAGACCGACACTAAACTGGAATTAAATTCCGAGCAATGGTGCAAAATTTTAATCAGAGTATCCAAACTTATGATACAAATTGGTATGACTTGGCTGTGTATGAGCTGCTGCCAACACGATTCGGATATACTCTGTGGACTGTGGACCGACTGTGAACCATTTCTTGCAGTCTTTTGGAACTAATGATCAGAAGTTTGATGAATGGTTGCTGCTTTTTCATTCCCTGATGCTGTGAGATTTGAACTGCCTTTCTAACTGCATGTTCCTAAGCTTCTGTTTTTGCAGTTCTTCCTTGATAGACACAATGCTGAAGGAGAAAACTTTGGTGTCAGAGAGTGATGGCAGCGCTGGGTTGAAAATGAGAAAATAGTGTTGCGTACCTTTGCTGCAATTGAACCACTTGGGACATTAGTTCCTTCTCCCTGTTAGATCCCATAGATGTTTGCTGCCAACAATAAATTCAGGAGTTAGTACCCCTGTACCAAGCTTCTACTGTTTCATTTGGAGGAGAGTTGACAACTTGGAGCAACTAGTTTTTATACGGTATCTTTCTGGTGTCTCTATGAATAGTGAGATGATCAATCCAGAAACAGCCACTTTCATAAGATGTTGGATACATTTGATTAAATCGATGTTGTTAAAATAGCAGAAAAATATTTAAAATCAACACTTTCAATACAGCTTTGTTTTAATCAACCACATGACGTTGTTTTGAAATCAGTTGCTTTTAAAATGGCTATTTCAGATCTTAGCCATTCGAGAGTCAGAAAATATAAATATCTAAATATGTAAAAATTAAAACATCATACATCATGATAAGTAACTCGTACCTGAGAGATCTCACTGGTCCCTGCTTCCTGATTTTCAGCTTGCTTGCCCGATGCTGGAAAATGTTTGAGAGAAACAAAATAAGAAGAAAAAATGGCATGAACTTGAGCAACAGAGGTCAACCATATTTGTTTGCTTAAGCATCTAGAAATTTGATTATGCCTGATGCCTTACCAGACAGTTGCTCCACACATTTGATCACTTTATGGATTTCTTCCTGTTAAAGCAAGACAAAGATGGGTTCAATCACGAGATCCGAATTGGAACTGAACTTAAACAGTTTATATTTAGGGGCATCAGGCCACTTACCCTTTCCATTGCATTTAACTGCAGAATGAATTGCAACGACGATGATACAATAGCAGCAGAAAATCCAGCACCAGTTGGACTATTTGAATCTCCAGAGTTAAATACTGGTGTATTAGGGCCCTGAGAACAGAATGATTTTGTTAACTAAGCCTTTATTGGAGTAACCATCCAAAAGTTAACCGATTTTCCCGAAGCCAAAAGGCTGAGTTTTTTATGTCCGGTTTATATTAATTATATGCAGAAACTTCGAACTGACTTTGTGAATGCATTTATTCTGTCTGCCAGATAATATACCATCAGAAACATGAGATTTGGTCTATGGGTCCTTTTATATAGACCATCCACACTAAGCATACCTTTGGACTGATATCTCCTGATGTGACTTTGAACCTTCCCTTACGCTGGATGACTGATCCTTCAGACGTGTCCTCCACTGCTTTAGCATATACACGTTCAGGAGTTCATCAATTTGGGGAATCAAGAATATGTAGAAAAACTCATTTAGGGTACGCTTTGTATGAACAAATTACCAGCTGGGATGCTATTGGTATCTCTTCTTTGCCGATTCAACAATGGGCCACTATAGTTTCGTTCAGGATGAAATCTCGGCTGAGAATATTCCCTGGTGCAATAAAATATGCATGTATGTCTCAAGTATTTTCCAGGTGTGACTACTTGATAATGATAACCAATTTGAATATGGTGCTTGGTGTGAATACAGAAAAAACAAATAGAGCTCAAGGCTTTAATTGTAGAATTCAGGCCAGTTTATGCAGGAATTGGCTAGTAAGCTAGTTACCTCTCCGTATTAACAATATTTTTTGGTGAGATGCGTTTTCGGCCAGGGATCCACTGAAAAACTTTTTAGGCGCAGCAGCAATATGACGCGGTAACGAGCTAGTTCGACTGATATTCACACTATCAGTTTTCGCACTTTGATTAGCTTGAAACTGCTGCTTGTTATCCAATGGGACCGGATCTTCCAATTTAGATGTTTCGTGAAAATCGTCCTCGCTAACATCAAAATACCCACTGCAAGAAAGAAAACATAAATACAATGACACAACTGTATATGACGTGCATGCACCTATGTAAGAAAATGGCCTCACTTTTGTTAGGTAACAAAAAATAGGAAAATTAATTTTTTTGTTATAAAAATGTAAAAATTCATGAGATAAAACTTTCATCAAATTTTACTTGAGGGCCTCGAGAGGTTTTATTGGAAATGATGCAAGTGGATCCTCCAACTCTTGACTCTCGGCAGTCCCCTCCTAAAAATATAAAAATCCAATTAGATGTGACTTAGTGTTGTAAATCACAGCAACAAATAGGAATTTGAGTTAAACCTCATCAGATGGTACATCACTCATTCGGTTACTCCATTCCAGATTAGAAATTTCATTGGACATGTCAGGATAGGTAAACTGCTCTCTCTGGTTATTGTTGGATTCTGCTTCTTCCACATTTGGCAAATCTTCATAATCTTCAATCTGTATGTAGACAGTAATAAAGAATATAATTCATAATGACATATTTATTTGTTTTCGATAAAAGATCACTAGAGAGATGAATAATTTCAGCCTAAAAAGTTAACGGGCGTTTACCATGGCTGCCTGATTTTTCAAATCTTCAAGATTAAAGTTCCAGGCACTGATCCCTCGTATGTATACTTGCTGAAAGTCATTAGCATATCACGTAATCAAGACGATGTTTTTCAGTACACATGCCTATCCAGTTTCAGTGTTTCCATTTCTAAATATAATCGTGGCACAAGAAACCCGCAACGTAAAACTGTTCATAGGTCCTACATTTTAACCATTATGAAGCAGCGAGTTAAAGATATAAATGCTTAGGAAATACTTGTGGGCGCCACAGCAGGTCATATAAATAGTTGGTATCAGAATAACCTAACACATGGTTATAGAAATGTAAGTGGACAGTGGGCATGACATTAAAAGAACACTTAATAGAGCAGCAAGCAAGAAACATAAGTGCACTGAGAGCATTAAACAACATCGAACTGATACGGTGTTTTAGTTGTAGTGCTATAAAATAGTGGTATATTTCAGTCGTGGCGACTTTGATATGTCATTCAGGACTAATGAAATAAAACAGAGTCATCAGTGTGTGATAAGGTTAAAAAACTTAGCTTACCTGTGATAATTGCTCCTCATTTCCATACGGATCTTTATTTTGAGCTAGAATATCTGACTCTTTTTGCTGAGTCGTAAGACGAACTTTAGCAAACACATCAATGTTGTCAAATCTAACAAAGCAAACTGAACAAGTAACAACACTTTAACGTTCTGTAGCGATCACCTAGAGGAGGAAGGCCCTCCAGAATTGAGCGGACAAGGTACTCATTCGGGCGTGCTTGCTTAAAGAAATGGTGTTTCAAAAGCTTCTCCGAAGTCGGACGTTTCTTAGGATCTTTCACTAAGCAAATTGATATCAACTCTTTGAAAGACTAAAAAAGTAGCATTTTCAGAATGCAAAGCTCATTCACTAGATAAGAATGCTAAAAGCAAACACAATGACATACCTTCGAAAATCTTTTGTCTCGTTCATAATCAAGCCCTGGAGGTGCATTTTGTAATGTCATCAGCAGAACCTGAAAAGGATGAAAGAATTAAATTATGTCTGGCTCGATACTTGTCGATTTACGATCATAGTAGGTTGTGTCCCATGACTGCATATTTAAAAGATGACATATGTACCTTCATTGGAGGGTACTTCGAAAATGGAGCATGGCCGTGAGCAAGTTCAAGCGCAGTGTTATACCAAATGACCAGATATCTGCCCTGTAAGTAGATGAAGCAAAAATATTAAACAACATTTGCATGTGAATATCCGAAAGCCCTTACTTCCAGAAAATAAAATTGTTAAACAAATAGAACAGTGAATGAAGCCATCAACTCACTTGAAGTCATATCCATGAAGTTGTTGCATTACCTCTGGAGCCATCCTGAGAGGCAGATACAGATCCTGATTAGTTTCCAAAGTTAAAAAAATTAAATGTCATAAAACTGTTTTTAGTACCAGCATGGAGTCCCAACAAATGTGTTTCTAGATCTTTGTCTATCTCCAGTATCAAACATGGATGCTGAAACTCCGAAGTCCGTTAACTTTACTGCACCATCAGAGTCTACGAGTATATTACCAGCCTGCAAAGATAAAACAATGCTTTAAATTATTTTTACAAATTATATCGATCAATATAAGTGACTGTACCAACAAAAAGTAGTCAAAGTGTGTAGGTAACATAACAGCAACTTATACAGATCAACATGCCCTTCAGACTGACCATGCGGCAAATAAAGATGTTTGTTGATGACACTAAATAACCAGAGTACAAGACTATACTCCGTTTGAGATTGTAATGAAACCATGTGAAATACTGTTTAAGGTGACCTAAATAAAGAACTAAACAATGAACATAATCTCACTACAGGATGTTGTATCAGTACCTTAATATCTCTGTGTATAAGCCCATGAGCATGAAGATAAACAATAGCCTTAAGAGTCTCACGCAGTAAAATTGCAATAACAGGTTCATCAAATCCGTCTGGATAAGCAGATTTTATTATGTGAAGACAGGATCCAGCTGCCATGTATGGCATCACAACCCAAAGACTATGATCAGTGGTGAAAGAGCAATGGGCCCGTACCAAATTTGGGTGATTAATCAATGTCATTGTCTGTACCTCGCGGCGGATTCTATCCTGGAAACCAAATACATAATGTCAGATGTGGAGAATGTTAAGCACTTTACACATCATAAGATAACAAATTGATATCTTCTACAAATGTTATTTTTTTAAGTCAGGATTTGCAGATTATACAATGAAAGATGCTGAAAAGGTTTTTATGAACGAGTATAAGAAACCAGCTAATGAAGAAAACAATACCAGGTCGTTATTACACTTTTCTAGATCAAGGACCTTTATAGCGACTATCTCATTAAGCGGAACACATAGAGCCCTGAAAACTGTTGCACTGACACCTTCACCAACCTCTTCGTACAACTTGTAATCACTTGCATTGACAGGAAATTTTTTATCTGGCTGCTCCATTACAGGATCTCACAACAAAGCCCAAAAATTCCACTTCACAACTTATCCTGAGGAACCTAGGGAAGCGTTAATTTCAATGAAACTACGCGATGGATGTGAAGTTTCTTCAAGTTAACCTTGGCTCTGTTTGATAAACAGTAATGCATATAACTGGGACCGCGGATTGAATCCAATGGGTTTACCCAAATACTGTTCACAAATTCCCAAAATGCAAATGAAAGATCTCAGATGATAAGTTCCAACTTCCAACTGCATCACAATCTTCTATCTCCTTTAAAAACATAACAGATCTCCAATAAACTGATGGACTTGAAATTCTACAAGTATCCACCAGCTCTTAATTAACGCTGCTTCACACTCTTCTTACACATGCCAATATACAGTCAGAACTGATTGCTTAATTATAACTATATGTGCGGCCAAGATATAGTCAGGCCTATACTAAGCCGGCAATGAATCTCCCGTTATATCAATGGCAAAGTAATTACCTCTAGTCTGAGTTAGATTAACCTGCACGAGGAACAAAGTTAGTCTAATCCAAAGGCGTACGATAGCAATTTGATAACTTTCAGGAAAGAAAACTCAGGACACATATCAACTAGAAAAATCTGGACAGAAATTGAAACAATAATCTTAGTTTAGCAATTTATATAGTACACCCAGTATCCTAGAATTTATTGATAAAATCAAGCTAAAATACTATTTTCAAACTAAAGAGATTGGAACAGATTTCATTAATGGTAACTCGTTATCTATCAAACAGAATACGCTATTTAGCATGATGGTTATATTTTGATTCGTTGAAAATTTGGGAAAGTAAAACCAGAATGAGGACATAAGTAACCAAATTTACAAGATCAGATTTTGAGGAAGATATGAAATAAAAAAAATTACAGAGAAATCAAACATCATTCGCTCCACGAAAAGTTGTTTAAGTACAATGCCACTTAATAGTATCGCATTTCCGACAACCCAACAGCTTCGACCATTGTAATATTAATAAAAGTAGCCTCAAAAGTCAAAATCAAATCTCTAACACCTCCACCACATGATCTAATACCAAATCCAGAAATTCAAGCCATAGGGCAAACACGAGCATCTTTCCACTTTCAGAATTTCAGAATCAATGAAAAGAAACCAGCAACCATTAAAACATACCAACAACTAACAACCCAAACAAGTGAAATAACCTATTAATGACAACAAAATCCCCTAACTACAAAAACAAATCCTGAGCCCTAAGGACCACAAATCCAAATAAGGGCATGAACAAATAAAAAATACAGCTGAATTCATCAATTGCGGCAATTCAGATACCTAATTCAATCGATCAGCGAACAAACCCAACTATACATGAATCAGAGAGACGACAAGATCTCGATGGAGAATTGAGGTATCTGCGGAGCGGATGAAATGGGCTTGTGTCTAGAAAAGTGGGTCCAATTGAAATGATGGAAAATGAAAATGGTGGCGATCGAATCAGGGAGGAAGACGAAAGGGAATCGCTTTATCCCCAAATTAGGAGTGAGCGAATGAAGGCTGTGGTGAAACGGAGAGAGACCAAAGCAGACCAGACCAGACACATCAACGAGGTGGATTCGGGTCCACCCGTAATACATATCGTATCAACAAGTCAATATCTCGCGCGATACGATACGATACGTTTTGTTAACGTTAACCGACATCGTTTCTACTCTTGTCTTCTGCAGCCCAATAATAATAACTCGTGTCGGCCCATTAAAGTCCGTATCAAATTCAACATCTGAAAGTTTGAGATTTAGAAAGTCAATCAATTACTGTGGAGTCTGGAAGTAGTTCGAAGACTTTCGTTGACTTTTATGATTTGAATGTTATGCGACTTTGAATCTTCTGGTATTCGTCCCTAGTACGGTAAACAAAACAGCTCATTAAAAGAATATACACACATGTCACCATATGAGCAAACTCAATGCGTCATTTTAAGTATAATAACATTGAGAATTGCTCATGTAACGAAATGCTAGTCTTGTATCGGAAAGACACTAATGCGTTCACTTCGCCGGAATGGAATGCATTTCGTGGGAATGGAATGATGAATTTGGACATAGTTTCATTGTAAATTCATCCTTTCATTCCATTCCAAATGATTCCATTCCGGCGAAGTGAACGCACCATTAATATCCTTAAGATTTATGCATTATCTATAAATTTAAGACAGAATAATTAATTTGACAAGAGGGTTGGATTCTTATAGAATAAATAAGTTTTGTGGTAAGATAAGATCTTAACTGTTAATTTTGCTTATCTAACGATTAAGAATAATTTATTTATAAAATTAAATAGGGGTTATGTGTGCGCAAAATACAAGGTGGTTAAATATATTATCTTATAATCTCATTAATATTATTTATTCTTACCACTTATTGAGAACAATTACATATGAAGACATGACTAAAAGTAATGATAGAAAAACGAATATTTATTTGTACTCATTTCGTAGTAGAAATCCGTCTGCTAAAGTTTTCTGTGAGACAAAAGATAACTTCTGACTCAAAAGAGAGAAAGTTGTCGGAAACTACATACCTTTGTCATATGCCCACTCACTGTTAATGTCTTGATCAGTTGATCCGCTCGCGCTTCAAAAGCAAAAAAATAAACGGATGAAAGAATATCATGCATTGTCTTAATTATTCAAACTATCTTGCCTAATCTTTATCCTTTGAAAAGAAATAAATACATTAATTCAATTACCAATGTGAAAATCATCTATAATCTAGAATGTAACAAACCTCATGAAATAGACACCTTTCATAACATAAATTTCAATCACGCAATGTACTTTTTTTTCTTGGTGAGAAAGATATAAATACTTTTCAGGTACATAAAATCCGTGACGTTAAATTAACAAACAAACACCACACGTGAGTCCTACACAACATCCGGTTTGAACGCACAAATTGAGTGGTGACCAAAACTTTAAAGGTCAAAGTAAACTCCAATCGAACCCATACACACACTTTCTCGAACCTCATCACTTCACACGCTTCAGTCGCAGTTTGTTATCTATTTATAAATGTAACTCCGCGTTTCAATCCCTCATTCAAATGACAAGTTTTCCGCACTAGAAAATTCACCTCGAATTCGAAAAGTACTCGAAAAGTTCATAGACGGAAAATGCAGGAAGATATCAGAACCGAACTTACATCGATGAAATCTGGTTTTGAGGATAGTACTCCGGATAAATCACCCAATGGTGATGATCAAGGGATCGATGAGGTACCGGAGTTGATCGAAAGGTCGATTGCTGGCAATGATGATGATGAATGATGATTTGAGTTCAAGTTTGAAGGAATCGATCGTGAATCGGACTGGTTTCCGCAAGGAGAAGTATTTCCGATCTTCGATCGTAAACTCTTATCTGAACGGGACGCGATGGCAATCGAGAATGATCAGTTGCAGATTGTCCGATCAGCTATGAAAAATCTTTATAGTAGATGATCGGAGTAATGCAACGGATGATGATGCAGAGCTGAATGGTATAGCTTCAGAGAATTACTGCGTCTGGACGCCTGGCAACTCGCCGCAAGCGTCGCCTGCGAGATGTAAAAAGAGCAGTTCTACCGGAACGACGAGCGGGAAGCGGTGGGGAATGAATAGTTTAAAGGAGTTACTGATTCGACGGAGTAGGAGTGATGGTAAGAAGTCATTGGTGAGGTTCGGATCTTGGAAGAAAAAGAATGAAATGGCTGCGGAGAATGCAGAGGCGGATGTAAAAAAGAATAAGAATGCGGCGGAGAAAGTCGGAGGGGAGAAGCGGAGAGCGACGTATCTGCCGTACCGGAAAGCAATTATTGGGTTTGGGTTTTATCCGAGTGTGAATGGTTTTGGGGGTTTGAATAAAACTCGCCCGCCATTTTGATCATCTTTGATTTTTCATATTTTTTTGTAAAGTTAACAATTATTCTTGGTGGGTGTTGAGGACTAAAAGTTCCTAATTCGTGTGTAAACGAAAGTTATAAATAAGGTTGTTCCTGACATAAAAATATATTCTTGATATAAATTTGCATAACAAGTTGGTGTGTTCATGTTTTGCAAATTCAAACTGAAGGAACTCTTTAGAAAACAGCCATGAAAGGAATGGACATCCGCAAAATTTCTCCGAGACAAAGGCTTCATCATTGCCTAAAAAATTTCAACATTGATTTGGTTGGGGTGCGCCAGGTCAAGGCTGTAGTGCAAAGCCAAGACGACACTTAGAGGCCACAGTAGCAAGCTACTTGAACTGACCTCGCCCCTCAAAAAATAAATTTAATATCGTGTAACCCTATGGGTTACATATCAGATATTAAACTGATAAGAACAGATACTACACTTGATCTTAGCCAAAAGGCCGAGAAAGGTATGAAATTATTTGTAAATCTACTCAGTTTAAATACTTCATTCTCGTTCTATTTGCTACTGAATTCAAACAATGTGGGATATAACCACACAAGCTATATTGAAAAAACCTCGAGTTATCACATCCCCTTGTGCTTCTGAGATACTCTGTTAAGACTTCGAAGTTTAAAACCAGCACAGGCTACCGGAAAGAGCAGATACTTCATTGACATTCCGGAACAAAGTGATCGACAAATTTGTACGATACAGCATGATAGAAAGTGCCGTGTACTTAGTTTTTGATGGAGAGCTTTTGGAGATGAAAGTAGAGCAGAAAACAAGATGCAAGAATAAACGACTGGATTTCAGATGTTGAAGCCAGTCATGTTGGTTATTTGGCCATTTCAGCTTTTGGGATGTGGCAAGCTCATTAACAGAAAAAACTGCAATGTTTTTTTACAAGTCAGCAGCCGTTGGATGCAATTTTAACGAGGCTTGAGATGTGTAACAATACTTCAAAGATGGCCATTATTGAATTTTAAGGTTCGAACATGTTGTTGGCTACATTACAAAGATAAGATGTTACGTACATTCTGGTGGTACATTACGGGATGTAATGCTAAGGTTGTATATTAACAAGCAATAAGTTAAAGGTAGATGGGGAGAGCTCTAAGGGTCAGCATGGCCAGCAACCTCATCTTCCTCACTTGACGCGCATTGATCATCGTCGCTCACATCCTCATCGCTAATCTCCTCATCACTATCTTCTTTGGTAATATCTGTCTTCTTTGCGTAACGTTCACAATACTCTGTGGATTCAGTCACGGAAAATTAGCCATTGTGAATCTTTTGTAAAAAATTAGAACGGTACAAATATCACCTTTAACTTTCTGTTCGTATTGCTTTGGGTCCTTTATCATCAATGATGCTGCATCGCCATTTAGTGGGTCTGAGGGATTCGGGTAAAGCAAGAGTTGGGGTAGGAATACTTCAAAAACATTCAAAAGATCTGCAGACCAAGAAGCCACCATTAGACCAACATAGTCGCATCTCAATAAACAGAAATCGCCTGGGAAGTGTCTTCACACTATGTTAAAGATATTCATGCAGTAGAGCTGCTGATTCATATTTGTTCGAAGAGCTGAAATAAATAGAAATTTTAGAGATGAATCTGGGAACATAAGTTTTTTGAAATCATATTAACTTATTATGACCCGTGCACTTTTCAGCATTTGGCAGATTTTGTCAAACAAATATTCAGCAGATAGTTACCAAACATTGGACTCCAAGATTGGTTAATCACATCCAGGCAGACGGAACCAGACCTGAAATTGAAGAGATAAAATAAGCATTCAGTTATTTTCTAGAACTATGGAGTTTATTCGATTTACAGACAACCAAGAATCAGAGCAAGCATAATGCAACAAGCATATTGCAAGAACTATAGTGAAGCAAATGATATGCATTAGTTTTTGAAGATTATACTTGAATCAGCAATTCTAAGTATGTATTGATACTGAAGATATAAGTATGTGGGTTAGGCTTAGGCTTACATCTCATCAACATTAGGATGGTAAATTTTGTTCATAAATCCAATAGAGGGAGACTTGTAAGGATATGCATCTGGCAGCTCCACACGAATTTTCCACACACCGCCTTCATAGAGGCCTAAATCAAGTTTAAAACCACGATACGATCACAAAAAAGGAATTGAAAATTATCGTGGGAGAATGATATCTAAGACCGATAAGTCATGCATTACTTTCTTTTGGACCATGAAATTCAACATTGAATTCATTGATCCCGTCATTAATGGTCTCCACTACATAGTCACTCATCATCCTATAATGGACCACAAGAACGAGAAGTTAGGAGCCTGCTTCGGAAGTTGACAACGAGTCAGAACAAAAACAAACGTAGATATCACTTTAACGTGACCACTGATTATTACACATTGATGGATGCTTAAGAGCAACACGTGGAAACATAGTTGGTCGAATAAGACTTACAGTTTCATAACATCCATATCTCGTCTCTTGCTTGGCGAAGACATCTCATCAGTTCCCAAAGTCCTCTTCTATACAAACACACAAATGTTAGTGATTTTAAAAAATGTAACATAAACTGAGCTTGGTAGACAGCTCAGAAGGCCACATAAAATTTGTAAAACTACAAACTTGAAACCAGTCTTCAACAGCTATTTGCAAAATGGAAATTTCCACCAACCCTAATTTCATAAACAACAAAACCTTCCCTACAGAAGATCAACACTTAATCCTAAGGGCTCAGATACCATAAAATTATAGGACATAAATACTTAATCCGATGAAAAATTGATGCAACGATGAAATTTTGAGCAGATGGGGGTTGAGTAATGAACAGTAAAAGAACAAATCGGATAGGGGGAGGAGGTACCTGAAAGGAAGTTGCGCGTTTAGGATGTATCTGACATGAACCTGAAAAAACGCAGGGACCGAGGAAAGTAGTGGTTGACGAGTTGCACGTGCGGCGAGCGGACGAGACGCTGGACCGCAGAGCAGGCCCATTTACAGACAAGCCCAATGAATTGATTAAAGCAATACCAACGATACAAAGGGAAGGAAATCCCCAACATTTTCTTGCTTTGTAAATTTCAATGTTTTTGTTTACAGCTGTTTTGTTTCCAATATGCGTATCACATTTGTAAGGCAGTGAAGGCATATCTATCTGGCTTATTCTGAAATCGACAAAGTGAAGAGGTTAAATGAATCAACACTAGTATATCTGTCACAGGCCATAGCTGCCTTCGAAAAAGTGATAATTGAGGCATGGCTTCTTCATTCCATCACTGCTACTCCACCAGCAGCTTTGATCTTTTCTATAATGCTTGTTGCTTCCTCTTTGGTCACTCCTTGTTTCAGTACAGCCGGCACCTTTTCCACGAGATCTTTAGCCTCTTTTAGACCTAAGTTAGTGAAAGCCCTGACTTCTTTAATAACTTTGATTTTTGCTGCCGCATCAAACTTCTCCAATTTCACATCAAATGCAGTCTTCTCTGCCTTCTTTTCCTCAACCTTTGCCGGACCGCCCCTCCTGCAGGCCCAATGTCCATACCTTCTGTTGAAATTGTTTCCATCTTTGGATGCCTAAGTTTCTCTCGCAGTGTTGGGCCAATTAGCATGCGCTCTTCTGGGGGCAGGGAAGCAATTTTTTCAGCTAGTTGGATGATTTTTTCTGATGGCGGCGGTCTAGGGCCATATGGATCATAAACTGGAGGATACTTGTATTTTATGGTTTGCCTTGGGGTCACGGGGAACAAAATCAGGTTGGAAGTTTCGGGACTGGAGAAGTCTAGTACATCTGACGATAGTTGCACGTGTAGAAACCAATCTGAGAGCTCCGAGTACTTTCATTCTTCAGTAAATTAAAACAGGCTACTTCGCATTAGCGTATCTTCTCCAAAGACAATATTGCGAACTATATATCCCAAAACCTTTACTTAGTAGCTCAACTTCATACGTCTGCAGAGTTAAACAAAATTGCAAACTAAGTACTGATTTCTCTTAACATTAGTCAAACAAAACTGCATTCATGCAAAAAGAAGCATTAATAGAAACATTGTTTTTTCGATTTAGATGCAAGCATTCTTATTCATGTCATATATCTTTACGCTAGTAGTACTTAGTACAGCTATCGTCGACTTTCATTTGCACTACAGATCAGCAAATCCGACAAGTACTAATATTTTTCAAGTATGCTGTTACCAATTAAAGCATACATAACATTTATCAACTTGTTCAGATCAAACAAAACCAAAACAAATCGCAATTAGATGGATGAACACTTCTAGTTACAACCAAAGGAAACCCTAATTACTCTGCCGTTTCAAACCTCTTATATAACAACCTGGAAGCATCAATGCTTAGACAATCCAATCGATCCGATATAAAATTAATTCACAATTTATTCAACGCGATTTGAAAAAAATGCATCTAGAAAATAATTTGAAAAGGAAATTCCGAAAAGCTTACGTGGGCGGAGATGATGGTGGTGGTCAGTCGTCGGAAAAATATGTGCGCGCAAGAAGCACTGAAGCCCTAGAACATCATCGGTTACACGTGGCAGTGTGTCTTCCTGGGCTGGGCCGTTATGAGCCCAAATAATATAGTGTAACTACCTGATTGCCCTTTCACCAAGAAAAAATGTAATTTGATACCTAAGGAAATGTGACTATTGTGAGTTGAGTTTTATAGAGACATGTAAATTTTGTGAGAAATAATGATATATTTAGGTCGTTGATTTAATTAATTTGACGATTGTGATTTAAGTTGGTTTTTAATTAATTAAGCGGTTGGATTTGCAAAAAATACGGGCGGTTGGTGATTGACGTTTATCAACATCAACCATTAAATTGATAAAAAACAACGGCTGAGATCATATCCTCCTAGAATCTTTCATCAAATGCGAGATTCATAAAATTTAATTAGATGTAATTTAACAATTTAAACTTCAAACACGAGATTAATATAAATTAGTGATTAAATTTCATCATATCACCAAAATTACTTGTTTCATTTACTTACACTAAAACAAAAACTTTTATTGAGTTTTTAGTTTGTACATGCGGGACAGAGCAGACTTTTGAGAAAAGCAAATTATAGGAATTTGACATTTAAAGTTTGTTTGTCTTCAACTTTTCACACATGCTTATTTGAAAATGTGCTGTTTGTGCTTTCGTACTACTGTATATTAATGGTTTTAATGCACTAATCATATGCTAAGAAACAACCATTGTGCTTTGTGAACTAGATATTTAAGTCTAAACATACTCTTGGAATGCTTTTTTCTTTGGTTGGAAAAAAACCATAAAAGTGAATTAATGTGTATCAATCCGACATTTGATATTGATAAAACCGTTAATCTCCAACTTAATTTTTTCAACTAATTCGTTTTAGTTTTAATTATAATTAATTTTAATCTCAATCGCTATATTAATCACATTCAACGATTGTGATTAAGTATCGTTGTTGCACAAATATTATTTGTTTCTCTTAAACTTTACCCATTCCAACTGAATCTCCCATTTTCTAAAATGTAAAAGTCACACAAATATAAAAGACACATTTCCAAATTATTTCACAGCACTTAGCCTTCAACCTATTTACTAAGGTTCAACATAAAATATGACTCCTTTTCCAAGCCAAGCATATTTTAAAAGAAATGTATATTTTTCCGCTCGAATTCTCAAATAAAAAAAGGCATGGAATTGAAATCATTTGACCGCATTGAGTTATAAGAATAAAAAAAATCAAAGTGAACATGAATATATACGTAAAACAATATGATAAATCATTAAAACTATTGATTTTTAATTATTCAACGGTTATTTTGAAAATTCAACTACTTGTTTTAATTAAAAATTAACTTAACTTTAATCATTAGATCAGACAAAATCACATATTGAAATGATGTACTTATATATTACAAAATTTTATTATGCTTCTAAATCCAAACTCTAATAAATACATATTTTCATAATAGAAAAACGAGTTAGGATCTGAGAGGACGTTTGATTTTCATAAGACATTAAGACATATTTCAACCATTAATTTTGATTGATTCGACGGTTGAAATTAAATTAATTTTAAATTAAAATAGGAGTTATATTAACAAAGTAGATGGACAGTTGAGAATAACGGTTATGAATATCTATTATTATATTAATAGAAATCAACGATTTAGATAATACATATGTGTATAACAGAACTACTTTTCATTCTAGAACTTAATTCATAGAAAAACCATTAAAGTTAAAGTAACATAAATAATAAATTAATTAAAGTAAAGAAAGAGAGCCATTCCCACCCACTCACCCATTACTCAAATTAAATAAATAAACAAGTTTGAAAAGTCCGTAAAGAGTCATCCTCACTTTCCTCCTCATTTTCTCCACCGTTTCGATTTCAACTTCAACCCCTTCTCCTCCAACCCACCGCTCCCCGCTATGAGCCCCCATTTCACGGTAAACCCACCTCCATTTCAACCCATTTCTCCCCAATGCGTATTGACTTCGTCTCTCTAACTTTTCCAAATTTGAATTTTTTCGACAGGGTTTGAACGATCTGACTGAAGAAGAGTGCCGCAAATGGCCTCCGTGGATTCTGCCTCTGTTGAAGACTAAGTTCTTTGTACAATGTGAAGAGCATTCTCTGTTAAACCAGAAATGTGAGTGTAACTTTTTCTGCCTTGATTGTGTCAATGGCGGTCTTTGTTCGATGTGTCTGGCTGAGCATAAGGGACATAGAACTATTCAGGTTTGTGCTTTTTCAATTGGGTGTTGTTTTTTGTTCGAATTAGTGCGTGTTAGGATGTTTTGTGTTGTGCCTTGCATTGGATCGATTGTGGTCGGATTAAGGATCTGCGTGTTTGAATTTGATACATTTTGATTCTCGCGTCATTTGAATGTGTGTCTCTAATGCTATATTTAGCGTTTGTGCATAAATGTTGATTTTTTTGGGCGTGTTCAGTTTTACATATATCTGTTTATGGAATTACTATTTATGGTTTGATTTTAAAGATTCATTTCTTGAAATCTAAATTAGATATAAAATCACGTTTGATTTTATATACATTTTAAGAAACATGAAGTAGAACTAATCAGGCCTGGCTGGATTTTGGAGACGTTTTTAGAATATTTCATTAGAAATTTTTAGTTCACGTGGTTCGATTTTGAAGACTTTCTAGAAATGTGAATGCGTAATTATTACGCTTTTTTCAATCGTTGGCCAGTTTTGCATAACAATTAATTCTGGTTGAATTTGTTCCCTGTAGTACTTGGTTGAGATTTGATTATCAAGTCATACTTTATCTTGATCTACGGATTTTTGAAGTCTAGTTGTAATTGTAAGCTTGCGTTGAACTGATTTTCTTGGGATGTTTGCAGATAAGGAGATCATCTTACCATAATGTTATAAGGGTGCCGGAGATTCAGAAACATGTTGACATTGCTGATATCCAGACATACGTAATCAATAGCGCGAAGATAGTGTTTTTGAATGAGAGGCCTCAGCCCAAGCATGGCAAAGGTGTTACCAACTATTGTCAAGTCTGTCATCGCAGCCTTCTAGACGCTTTCTTATTTTGCTCTATTGCCTGCAAGGTATTTACAGCCTCGTCTCACCCGCATTTTCTTATTGGATGTTCTATTTATTCACTCCCTTTATAGATTTTGCGCTTAGATTAATCTCTAAGTCAAAGCTATCACAGTATGTTATAAAACTATTATCGTCTTACTATGACTTTATTATTTAATTTCAATTAGTTATTAAATGCATGCATTTAATTGATTTTCTTTCCATACACATCCAGGTTGCTGCGTCTCAAAGAACTTGATAAACAACGAAATGCCTAAGAATGATGACACTGTATTAGACTCAGGAGGCTCAAGTAGCGGTACAAACAAGAGTAACATTATACAAAGCCTCTCTGCCCCTTTTCCCGAGCCATCAAACCCCAATAGCAAACGTAAAAATAAAAGGAAAGGAATACCTCACAGAGCCCCTTTCGACGCTGTCGTGCTGCATTATTAAAGGTTTCAGCCTCAAATTCCAAAACTACAGAAAGATTACTTTTAAGCGGGTACCTACATCTTCCCATTAGTCAATTAAGCCTAAAATCGTCAATTTTGGCTGCGATAGTTATTTACCATAAACTTTGCAAATAGAATAAAGTGAACCTTTTCAACTTTGTAATTAAAGTGTCAAGAAACAGATTGCAGGTGTGCTTAATGTTCATACGTGCGCCTATATAAGCAGATTGGTGTTCGCTGCTTACTTTTAGTTCTGTCATATTCTGCATTTGTGCAATTCTCTTTGTAATGTAATGACTTATTTCTAGTACCATTTTCAAGACCAAGTGGAAAACATATTTGTGTTATAAACCTTATTAATTTGTCGTGTGTTCCTTCGATTTTCTTGTCATTGTTTTAGATTGCTCCGCTTGCTGTATAATGTTGCGTGTTTGTTTCCTAATTCTGCACCTTAAATTTATGGCCGATGCGTATTGTTGTTGCATCTCTGGATCAGCAAAAGTCATGTGCTTGTTTTCCTTATGCATTTCTCAGATCTGTATCCTATTTAGTTACAGAAATCTTCTTACTAAACTTGGATATAATTTTCATGAAGTCAGCAAAAAAGGATTGGTTTGTACTTTTGTAAACTACAAGGAGTGTGTTGTAATTTCAAAATGTCATAATAATTTACAAACAAGTCACTCAAGTTTGGTACAAATGCAAAGACCTGCCGATCTCCAATAAATCGAAATAATTGGCTACAAGACGCTCTCAGATTCTCATCTCATATCTCATTAATTCCAATCAACGAGACACTAACTCGGAGATTGAGTCGCGATTCCGATCCACAGGCAAGTACGTGCGTTGTATTTGCGATCGTCGATCGCTGAAATTTGCATCGGTTTTAGTGAATTTATTGTTGGTTTGATTGTTCAGGTTTGATCTCGATTGATTGACTACTGATGGCGATTGAGCAAGCGGAACTCAGCAGCGAGCAGGTTTTTTCTAGACTAGTTGTTGACTTTGATTATTGAGATGTGTGATATATGTCTGCAATGTCGAGTAGTGAGTTTTGTTTGTTGTATGGATGTGTTGGAAATTGCAACTTTTCTTGTTTTTAGGTTAGGTTGATTTGAGTTTGGAATACTAGTTTTGTGGACATGATTTTGGAAGTAGTGAAGTTTTGACTTTTTGAATGCGGTCGTCATCTATCTAACATTGTAAGTGACATGGAATATGCTGTCTCCAATCCCATGGCTCAAATATTTGAAGATTATCCTTACACGTTTTTTAACATTACATGTTCGTTGTTATTGGATTTATTGTGCTGTACGTAGTTTCTAGTGAAAGCTTGCGGCCTCCTTTTTGTTGCCTTTTGGGTCCAACAGACTGTTGTTTATAGCTGATATCCTGTGCCACAGTTGTTCAGTTCTTTATACATGCTTTTGGTTAATATTACAATTTACATATTTTCATGATGAAAATTTCCATATGGTTTTTAGTTGTCAAGTGAGATGTCATTCATTTAGTTATCAGAATGAAGTTATCCTTAATACTTAATAAGTGATCTTGACTCTTTGACCATGAACTATCAAAATATACATATTTGCGGTTTATACACTGTTTATACATTCAGACATTTTGTGCCCTTGGTTGCATTTTGAAGTGCATAAGACAAAATGAATTGATAAATTGATGATTTTTCTTCCTTCATGAAGGTCCTAAAAAGAGATATTCCATGGGAGACATACATGACAACTAAACTGATCTCCGGGACAAGCCTTCAACTTCTTAGGCGTTACGATAAAAGATCTGAAAGCTATCGTGCAACGTTGTTGGACGATGTAATCTTTAATCAATGCTTACACTTAATCTTTTTGATTATATTTATTTTGTTCTTTATCTCTGTCCAAATATTTAGCATGTGTTCAGCATGGCATGTCTTAGTTTGTACATCTACTCTAGGTGATGTGAGTAGACTTAGAGTTCGATACTTGTATGGTGTATGCTTTGATGCATTGCATAAAATATAGCTGACAGAGTGCGAGGCTTCAATTAAAACAAACAGTCAGATGGTAGAAGTTGTATATGGATTATTCATTATTGTACCCCATGAATGACGTTAGACTGGTTGAAGGAAATAAAGTTTGTCTTTCAGCATCCTGGCAATATATTTTCTTGCTGCACGGTTTGACTGCATTTTGCGTGATGTGGAACCAATAACAGGATGGCCAGGCCTATGTTCGCCTATTTGTTGGCATTTTGCGCGATATATTGAAGGAAGAAACTGTTGAATATGTCTTGGCTCTTGTTGACGAAATGCTTACAGGTAATAAGTTGTCAATATTTCACCCAGTCCGTATTGTAGTTCTGGACTAACAGCTTTAGTGCAAATCTTATAGCAAATCCGAAAAGAGCAAGATTATTTCATGATGAGGCTCTTGCAAGTGATGATGTTTATGAACCGTTCTTAAGGTAACCACTTACACTATGTTGATTTGTTGTATCATACTTCGCTCCAAGTGGAGCCAGACAACTTTGAAATGATGACTGGGATAGACATGAAATATTGCATGCCTGATTCTACAAGCAGCAAATGCCCTCGGGCTAACCACATGATGGTCAATCGCGAAATAAAATAAAAGTAGACCTTTAATATTAGAAAACTAGATGCACATGGCTAAACTAAGCTGTTCTCTCCACATTTCAGATTGTTATGGAGAGGAAACTGGTTCATACAAGAAAAAAGCTGCCGAATACTTGGTTTAATCGTAAGGTAACCAGTGGGGATATTTTCCAAGGGTTAATATATATTGTGTGAACTATTTTTTTTTTTATCTTCACCGACATGGATTTACACCTATTTTGCATAAACTAGTGCACGGCCAAAGGCTCGGGATGCATCTCTTCAGAATGGAGAGTCCTCAAAAGCAAAAACGCAATATACTACAATTGACGATGTGTTGAGGGGATTAGTGGATTGGCTTTGTGCACAGGTGTGTTTTTGTGTCAGGTTATGACATTATTTGAACTTATTTACCGCCACATAATTGCCACCATCCAGTTAAAGACTGATCACTGTTGAATGGCTATAGAAATACTAGATTTTCTATCGACGCATGTTTTACAACTCCAATTGCACCTGTCTCTGGTTGTTGTTTTTTGCACTATACTCATGTTGCTTTGACTGCTTTCCGCCATTTCATTCCTCTGATGCATTTTCGTGGTTTGCAATACTTCAGCTCAAGAATCCTTCCCATCCTACTCGTGGAGTTCCAACGGCAATAAGCTGTCTATCCACCCTATTGAAGGAACCTGTTGTGAGATCTTCCTTTGTTCAGGCAGATGGGGTGAAATTGCTCATTCCTCTGATTACACCGGCTTCCACTCAACAGTCCATCCAGGTATCAATCGACATGCTCAATGGCAAATATGAAGTTCAATCAATTTGTAGCTTGTTACTGAAAAAGGGTATCCGCTACATATGTGCAGCTTCTATACGAAACTTGTCTCTGTGTTTGGCTTCTGTCCTTTTATGAGCCAGCAATTGAGTTTTTGGCCACTTCAAGAACCTTGCCACGGCTGGTTGATGTTGCCAAGGGTTCTACAAAGGAGAAGGTGATATATGTGCCCTTTAAGAGGTCGTGGTCATTTTTAATTTTGTAATGGAGTTACCAGAGTCGGTACTGTGACATGTCTAGAACCTTATTCTCAAATAGTCACAAGCTTCATGAATCGCAATGGCAGGTTGTCCGGGTTGTTGTCTTGACGCTCAAGAATTTGCTCAACAAAGGGACATTCGGTGCTCAAATGGTTGACCTTGGACTGCCACAAATTGTGCAGAGCTTGAAAGCACAGGCATGGAGTGATGAGGTGAGCAAATTGGTGTTGTCAGATATGCACTAATGTTGGTTGCAATTTAAATTGATTACCCAGATGTTAACATTTCCATCATACATGACAAATATCACATGTATCGAGAGATGATTTTACATTGAATTCATAAGTCTCATATCAACTAATGTAATTCAAGAATATTCTGAATTCTTAGTCTTATCCTTATACGTTGTTTCATGATCGAGACCAGCTAACCGGTTCTTGCTTTGTAGGACTTGCTGGAGACTCTGAGCCAGCTTGAGGAAGGTTTGAAGGACAACATTAAGAAGTTGAGCTCTTTTGACAAGTACAAGCAAGAGGTCCTTTTAGGCCATCTTGATTGGTCCCCCATGCACAAAGATCCTCTATTTTGGCGTGACAACATTAATAACTTTGAAGAGGGTGATTTTAAGGTAACATTATCATAACAATATTTGGCTTATGTGATATAAATTTTTATTTTTGAATTGAGATCACTTTGTCCTCTGATTTAGATTCTTAGGGTCCTTATCACCATCATGGACACATCCAGCGACCCACGAGCTCTTGCAGTTGCATGCTTTGATCTGTCTCAATTCATTCAGTACCACCCTGCTGGTCGGATCATTGTAACTGATCTTAAGGCAAAAGAGCGAGTCATGAAATTGATGAACCATGAGAATGCTGAGGTCACCAAGAATGCTCTGCTGTGCATTCAGAGGCTTTTCCTAGGAGCCAAATATGCGAGTTTCTTGCAGGCTTGAAGACAGTTCACATAAGCAAATTGAGAGGGGGCTTCGACGAGAGTATGTGATGTCAAAGCTGATGCAGAATTGTGCAATTATGTTTATTCGTGTTCACTTCCATTATTTCTTCACATCCAATAAATCAGAGCGCAGTCACTCTGTCATGTTTATACTCTGCCCAAATTGTATCTTTGTTGATAGTGTTTGAACATCTTCCCAATCTACTTTGCTTCCAGCCTTACAAAATCTAATAAATTTGTCTGCATGTAGTTTTCCTTTTTTACTGTTATGATGACATATGATGAAGACTGGTATTTGTTGATAAATAGGCTTAAAATTACAAGCAAAACTACACATCTGCTGCTACATAAAGACAGTATCATGTCATTCTGACTTTTTTTGGTCCGCAAAAACATGTTTCCCAGATGGCACAAAAATTGGACGAAGTTCATGATGCTGGATAATCGATATCAAAACAAATGTATTGGCAGCTAAAAATACCAAACCTGCCATCCACAGCTGTAGAAGACATTCTTCCCCTTGAACTCGAGTAGATAACCCCACATGAGCCAATGCATTTGAGCTCCCATCCAAGCAATAACACAGCACATACCTTTCCATTTCATCTTCATTTTACACCAAGGGAGGATCAAAGGCAATAGACCGAAGAACCAGACAAAGTATTGCGCTGTGACTACCTGTTTAAGCATTCAGTTAGTAATATATGACAACTAAATTGGTAGTAAACTGAGGAAATGAATTTTAAAAAACCTTGTTGAATGCGACAAATGCGACTGTCTGGAGAAAAAAGCAGAATGGGAGATCTTGTGCAAAACGTAGAGAAAGAACCAGTTGTACAACGATTTGTGGCAAAAAAGATATGAGCTTCTCCACGACAGAAATCTTGTTCTCATATTGCAAGTAGATGTGGTAGAAATAAATGGAGAAGTTATGTCTTGGATCAGTTCGAGTAAGATGGTACAAAAGTGCCTCATGCAAAAATTCCCATGCATACATATAGAAGAAAAGCCCCGTGAAGAAGAAGAAAACAGAACCAGAGATCAGACCAAATAGAATCCGCTCTTTACACAGAAAGCCTTTCAGCCTGAACAGCATGCCATACTTATCGCCCACTTCTGAGCTAGAAACTTTTATTTGCTTGGATCCCCAAGTGCTAAGGAGAGGCTTTTGACCATACCGAAATCGACATGGGTCCATAGCAAGGATTATAGGCAGAGCATAGATGATGGGGTATATCCTAAAATGTACAACAAGCCCGAACCAACATGCGGCTTGCACCAACTTACCTATTAATCAGAAAATGAATACATGGCATGTCAGGATGCACATATGATCTGAGGACAAATCAGGTCCACAACATCTCAACTTATACCCAAAAAGAAAAACTGGAGTAAGAGGTTGAGCTAAGATTTATTGCAAAATCTTCACTTAGTGCAATGAAATTACACTTACACAAATCCCTACAAAGTCCACCACACAGTTTTCAATTACACTTCAAGAGGAAAATACGTGAAATCGTGAATTGCATATCAAATAACCCGATGATAAAATAGTAGGAATATACTCATATCAACATTCAAGTCATTCTGCATATCGTAGTTTTTCCACGTATTAGCACTAGAATATATGTTGCTCAAATCCAGTATAGCAGATTAACCACAGCTTGTAATCATGTGAGGCCTAAAAGAATAAAGATGAAGTCTAGACCTCATTAACCAAATCACGTAGCGCAAAATCATATCAAACATTTAAAGTAGCCAAGAGTGCAAACTGAAAATGACATTCACATTTCATATTACATAAACATGAATCTCCACAAAAGAACATACCTTTCATCAGACACATAAGAACCCACAAAATCACAGCACACACAATCGGCTCACAATTCCCCCGAGTTCCAATCGTGAACGTAAATGGATTGAACAACCAAGCCATTACCGAATACATACATATCTTCTCCGGCACTCCCCTCAACTTCAAAATTCCACTTATCAACACTCCCACCAGTAAATCTACATCACCAACAATTAACAACAACACAAAACACCAGAAATTTACTTCTTACTCGAAAAAAGTCGAAAATTCACAAATTGTAACAACAAAAAGTACCTGCAGCTGAAAAGAGAAACTTTCCCCAGGAGGATGATGTACGAATTGGGTATCAGTAAAAACGCGAGCAACGGCGAGTAGCGATAAGTGGTACGCTTATAAGGAGATTGGCCAGAAACAACATAAGAAGCTGCGTCGGAGAAGACGAGGTAGTCGATGTCAGTGTATCTGACCTCCATATGAGCATCCTGCCATTCGCCGTATACGATCAATGACACTCGAAGAAATGCGGAGAATATCAACAGTGACTTCAAATTCAACCACAACGCCATTTGCTGAGTGTATGAGATTCGAGTCGGTGTTGGCCGCCGATTTGGATTCGTCGAGCTGGATGCGTCTAGATCAGATTCTTAACCTAATTGAGCATTTTAGCGACGGATTGACCGTTGACTGCAGAATTTGGCTGTAATTTCGTTACAAACTAATTATGCATTTTTTTCATCAAAAAAATTATGTATTTTCCATTTCGCAAGACAATACTAAATCGTTTTCATAAAAAGTTCAAAATTATACTATTTTGGCATAAATTCAGTCGAGTTGTTTTGACAAAGTTTCAGACAGAAATACGTATGATAAAGTAGAAAATATTAAAACGATATAGTTATAATACTCGTAATAATTAATCGTTTGCGAAAGATCTGTAAATTAGATACATTAGATATACTGAGTTTGGATCTTGGGAGACATTAAAATTGCATATGGTGCTTTCATTGAGAGGACGAGATGCAGTAGGAAGAAGTTGAGACGAAAAGGATGAAGATAAACTTGATTAATTTATTTGTTACTCAACCCCAATACATCTAGGGTTACATATACGGTTTAATTCCTACTGTTCCTTCATATTAGAGTACGTAACACTATTAAAACTTTTAATAATTCTACTACCATATTTAACAACAATAAACGTGACATAGTGTTTAGTGTGTATTTGTGTGCTTGCTCTCCAACCCAAGCTTCTTCACCATTTCTCATAGATATTTTTGCTAATAAATACGAGATCCATATTTCTCCTTTGAAGCCTGAAGTCTTAGAAAATACTTTAGTTCATCCATCATACTCAACTCGAATTCACTAGACTTCATATCTATGCATTTCTTGACCAAGACATCATTTGTAGAACCAAAAATAATATTATCAAAATAAATTTTCACTACTAAAAAAATAATATCATCTCAATCCTATATTTCATATTTTAATTTTTACTAATTTTCTAGATAAAAAAAGTATACTGTTTGTCATAATTAATTATTTTAGGTCTGAAATAAAATATTTAATAAAATATTTGAAGAGTTGGAATGGTGTTGGACATAATGACAAAGGCAGATGATATAGTATTGTAAGGTTCAAATTGTCCTTTAGAACTTGGGATGTATGTCTCACTTTCCCATTCCATTCTTACACGTTCATTTTCATGTTCTCAAAATACCCTCAAAAGCCCCCTCAAATACAAACACTTTATCCTTAAAGAGGGACAAAAAGATACATAAGCTACATAAATTTGATTCTTAAAGGAGTCCCAAAAGTAACTACAAGGTCATATTGCAATGCACATTAAGTTGATGATGGTTGGAGGCTTGGAGCTGAAGAAAAAATAGGGAGAGGGACCATTAAATGAGGGATAGTTGATTTATTACCTAGTGACTTGCAACCCCTAATTTTGAGGCTATCATTATTTTTAGCAGCTTTGGACAATGTGTGGGTGTTTTTTTAGTAGCCCCACAAATCCCCATTCATTCAGTTTCATACCAATTTAATATGTAGCCTAGTGATAATAACTGTACTACAATTGCTTAGGATTCTACTGGCTCATTCACATAAACAATCTTGCTTTTTTCAAAATGAAATTCTTGATATTAAAAGTAAAATGGATACAGTATCATTTCTACATATTTACTGTTGAATAAATTATCTGAGTTCGGATATGTGGGGATATTAAAAAAATTTAAGACACAAAAACATCATTTTAACCGTTGATTTTGATTGATCTGACGAATGAAATTAAATTAATTTTGAATTAGAATAGTGGTTGAATACAAGGAGTTGAGAGTGACGGTTATTAATATCAATCGTTGATGAGTAAAAATCAACGATTAAAATGATGATTCGTTCAAAAGTCCTCTAAAACTTAATCCATTACCTCAATTTTGCTTTTGTCAGCTTCATATTCCATTTTTAACCAAGCATTTCCTCAAAGCATCTCCTGACATAAAAACTCACCAATTACCAAAAGATTCTCACACCACTTTCTTACATCATTAAAAACCAGTCAAAAAATCTAAATAATCCGAGAATGATTTGTCTCAGGCCTGTCCATTTTCAAAAAAAAATGAAACTTCAGATAGGGAATTGAGAAGATATGATATTAAATGAAAAGAAAAAGTGAAGATGGATGTTGCCAAAACTGGGAAAAATGAAAAGTCAGGTTGCAAGAAATATCCTTTCTTTTTTTGCAAAACAGTGGTGGAGATAGGAGGAGAGTGTGGAAAAAGAGAAAAGAAAAATTCAGGAAAAGGAAAGAGACAGCTGACAAAAGGACCAACAACAACATTAACTTATTTTCCTTTTTACTGTCTAAAGATTTTTTAATTTGTTTTTCTCTTCTCGATGCTTACATTTTGGTAAATAAGAAAGAGACTAGAGACCCATGTTTCAATTGATTGACAAGGACGATATTCAACCCAAGCACGGGCCTAAAGGTGACACATTTAGGGTTTATCTACTTTGTTTTGTCTTAGCCCTAGAAATTGAGCTCGGATACTGGGTTGTTATTGTTGTTGGTTTTCTTTGAGTTTTGGCTTCTGGGTGTTGTAAATTTATCATCTTTTTTGGGGGAAGTTAGGTAGTGAGATTCTGAAGACTGAAGGGTTGTTGATTTTGTGAATTTGTAGTTGGTGGATTGGAGACTGCTTACTAGTGAATGAATGTATGGATGTGATGAGATAGCAAGGGATTGATTGATGTGTTCATTTTCATGCTTGGAGTTTTGAGAAGCAAAGCAAGGTTTGCCTGAAGGTGGAGGCTGAAGTGAAGCAAGGCTGAGTTAGGGCATTGCTGTTTAAAGAAGATTTGGTTGACAACAATAGATTTTTGAGCTGGAGCATTTAGGATCCCCCGGGGCAATGTCCTCTTTAAGTAGAGAACTTGTTTTTTTAATTCTGCAGTTCTTGGATGAGGAGAAGTTCAAGGAAACAGTTCACAAGTAAGTCTCATTTCCATTCTCAAATCATAATCTCATTTTGAATTAGTTATATTGTTAGGAGGAGCTGAGACATCTGCGTTCAAAATTAGAGTAGTGAATTGCTCATTGCTTTTGTTTAGTGAATATTTTACATCTTGTATACCTCCATTTTGTATAGAAATTCAGTTTTGATGGTTACTGATGTTTGGATCCTATCCCTAAACCTGTCGGTCTTGTAGATTAGAACAAGAATCAGGCTTCTTCTTCAACATGAAATATTTTGAAGATCAAGTCATAGCCGGTGAATGGGATGAAGTGGAACGCTACTTGAGTGGATTCACTAAGGTAGAAGATAACCGTTACTCTATGAAGATATTCTTTGAGATAAGGAAACAGAAATATCTTGAAGCTCTTGATAGGTGAACTCCTTGTTTTAGTTTCTTGATTATGCTCTTGTATGTTACTTTTCAAATATTTGTCGAAGATTGAAGCAAGCCACCAAGAATATTCGTTTGGTGAAATTGATATTTCTGCACCTGTTATCAGGCAGGACCGAGCAAAGGCTGCTGAAATTTTAGTCAAAGATCTCAAAATTTTTGCATCCTTCAATGAAGAATTGTTTAAGGAAATTACACATTTGCTTACTCTAGAGAACTTCAGGTACCAGACAATATTTGTTATAACCTTGGATGACATGAATTCATGACCACATAATATCTCTTATGAGTTTCGTGTTGCCAGACAAAATGAGCAGCTTTCCAAGTATGGGGATACCAAATCAGCTAGGAACATCATGCTGATGGAGCTCAAGAAACTTATTGAGGCAAATCCTTTATTTCGTGATAAACTCACTCTCCCATCCTTCAAAAGTTCTCGATTGAGAACTTTAATAAACCAGAGGTTAGGTCTTCACAATTTTGCCTCACACTGTCTATACGCTAGATAGTGTCTTGTATGATACATACTTTGTATTTTATGTGTTTTCCTAATTCTTTAACTGTTTGTAAATTTAGTTTGAATTGGCAACATCAGCTGTGTAAAAATCCTCGTCCGAATCCTGATATCAAAACATTATTCGTTGATCACTCTTGCGCTGCATCAAATGGGGCTCGTCCTGCTCCTCCTTCGAACAGTCCATTGGGTGGATCTCTTCCTAAGGCCGGAATGTTTCATCCATTGGGTGTTCAAAGTGTGAGTGTTTGGTTACGTCTACAAATTTCAACGGAATCCAACTAAATTATTTTAAATTTGCAAACGAAAATGATTGCATATATTGTTACTGCAGCCATTCCAACCTGTTGGTTCCCCTTCGCCTGGTGCTATTTCCGGGTGGTTATCAAACAACAGTCCTCTAGCTCATACAGCGATGGCAGCCGGACCATCACCTACTGTCATGCAATCTGCTGGTGCAGGTTAGTTTTTGTACTAGACATTTAATTGGAGGCTATATGGCTGACTCAAAATACCTTTGCTCACAATAGATTGCTGCCCATCTGTTTGCAGGTGCATTTCTGAAGCATCATAGAATGCCTATGGCAGTTGCAGGGATGGATTACCAATCACCTGAATCAGATCAATTGATGAAACGCATTCGGATGGCACAACCTGATGAGGTGCACAAAGTGTGATAAATATAATATTGAATATTAAACTATCCAGATTGTCGTGATTTGTGTACATTATTTAAATCAACGTATGAGCCTATTTCAATAATTTTATGTGCATATATTGATCAATGTTGGTGGGGTGCAGGTTTCTGTGTCTGGTGTAGCGCACATTTCAAACTCTTACTCAGCAGATGACCTCCCGAAAACTGTTGTACGAGCCCTTAATCAAGGATCCAATGTCACAAGCATGGACTTCCACCCACAACAGCAAACTATTCTCTTAGGTATATAATTTTGCCAGTCATTGTTTTTTCTAAGTTGTATTTCATTTTAAAATACTTGTTGCAGTAATCTGTTGCACGAGTTAACCTGAACCAGTCGATTGATTACCTGCAGTTGGGACAAATGTGGGTGAAATTACTCTTTGGGAGGTTGGAACTAGAGAAAAAATTTCGCACAAGCCTTTTAAAGTCTGGGATCTGAATACTTGTTCAAAGACCTTTCAGGTAATATATTTTCACTGTACCCCAGCGACGCAACATTCAGAATCCGACTGTATCTAACTGAATATTTACAAACAATAATGCTACATTTTTTTGCTTTACTTGCAATGCCAATGTCATGAAATTACCAGACAGCGTTGTTAAGTGATGCTGCAATCGCTGTCAACCGATGTGTTTGGGGACCTGATGGCCTTATACTTGGTAACTAGTCATTACCATTACCATGTCCTTGAATGGATTATATGTTTTGGAAGTTTTGGATGTTTTATCTATTTTTAATTGGTTTTCTAAAATAAATATCATTAACATAGATTTTTGGTTCCAAAATTTGTTTCTTTTATTAGGTGTTGCTTTCTCTAAACATTTAGCCCAGATATACAGTTACAGTCCGACTGGTGATCTAAGGCCTCATTTAGAGGTAAATAACTGACAAGTACTCCCGGTTTAAGTTCAATGGCGGGCACTTCACTTACCTTGTTGATTTTCCAACTGTATATCAGATTGATGCTCATATTGGTGGTGTCAATGATATTGCTTTTGCTCATCCCAATAAGCAACTTTGCTTTGTCACATGCGGCGATGATAAGATAATAAAGGTAGAAATGTGAATGTCACACATTTTTATTTCTTTAAGTGTATTGCAATTTCTCAGACATATTTTGTGATAATATTCAGGTGTGGGATGCTGCATCTGGTCGTAGAATGTATACTTTTGAGGGACATGATGCGCCTGTTTACTCCATCTGCCCTCACTACAAGGAAAATATTCAGGTTATTCTTTTAAAATTCTGGACATGCCATTTTTTCGTATATGACCAGCAACCTAGTAATTGGTGGTTGATTTCTAACTTGGTAACTGACTTGTTTTTATTCTGTTTCTAGTTTATCTTTTCCACTGCTGTTGACGGAAAGATAAAGGCTTGGCTTTATGACTGCTTGGGATCTCGAGTCGATTATGATGCTCCTGGTAAATGGTGCACCATGATGCAATACAGTGCAGATGGTACAAGGTACCCATCCTTTCTCGCTAATACCGACAGTCGTCATTATGAGGATACTTACATTGTTTCACTGTTATTTGCACTTGGGTAGATGGTCATTCCTTTAATATAGTTTTTATTCACGACTAAGAATTAAAGATTGACATTCTGCTCAGGCTATTCTCGTGTGGAACTAGTAAAGAAGGTGAATCCCATCTAGTTGAGTGGAATGAAAGCGAAGGTGCTGTTAAAAGGACTTATTCTGGTTTCAGAAAGCGCTCATTGGGCGTAGTTCAGTTCGACACAGCAAGAAACCGTTTCTTAGCTGCTGGTGATGAATTCCAGATTAAGTTTTGGGATATGGACAACACAAACTTGTTGATATCGACGCCGATGGCGGATTACCTGTTAAGATTAATTTTCTCTTTTTTCCCAGTTTTATAGACTCCATAACTTAATCATTAATTGTAAATGATATTCTCCTCATAGGCAAGCCCCAGGGTGAGATTCAATAAAGATGGGTCCATGCTTGCAGTCAATACTAGTGACAACGTAATCAAAATTTTGGCTAACAACGATGGCATGAGCTTAATCAAAATGATGGATAGAAGAAGCAACAATGGAAATCGAGGGCTAACTGAAGCCCTTAATTCTAAGGTACCTCTATTTCTCAGTATTCCTACTTTAATCATACTTAAATCTCACCTTGCTTTAATTGCTTATGGAAGTCTCTACTTTGATATGCAGCCTTTGATTAGTAATACTTTGAGTCCGGTCTCGCCTGCTGTTATCACCATGGGACGGCTTGATGTAATAAAACCCGTAGCTTCTATCAGTGATATGGTGAGTTTAAATGCTAGATTTGCTAACAAATCTATAAAAAGTACCTTTCTTTTGCGAGCTTATTTAGTTTCTGGGGCAGGCAACAGATGTTAAACCAAGAGTGACAGATGGCGCTGACAAGATTATAGGCTGGAAGCTCGCTGAGGTTGTCGATCCATCACAGCTTCATGCACTTAAGCTGCCGGATCCCATGGCTACAAGCAAGGTACGTGTTGAATATGGCCAATTCCACATCGTCATAGTCATGTGAGAAATCCTTACGAAGTGATTCACACTTGCAGGTGATACGATTGATCTACACCAACTCTGGCTTATCTCTGCTTGCCCTTGCCTCCAACGCTGTCCATAAGCTTTGGAAATGGCCACGAATGAAAGGAACCCATCAGAGAAGGTATACTTGAACTAAACGTGTGTTCAACCTCAAAATGGCATTCCTCTTGATGTATCATGTATACTTTTCAGTCCACTACAAGTGTTGTGCCACAGCTATGGCAACCTTCAAATGGAACACCCATGACCAATGATATAAACCAGACAACACCTGCCGAAGAGTCAGCGGCTTGCATGGCTTTATCAAAAAACGATTCTTATGTCATGTCTGCTTCTGGTGGCAAAGTTTCTTTGTTCAACATGGCATCATTTAAGGTCCACCATCATTTTATTGGCCATTACGCTATATTACCTACTTTTCATTTTATCATTTTATTTCTCTTGGCAATTTAATTTGGAAGCTGACCTTCTCAGGTCATGACGACTTTTATGACTCCGCCTCCGGCTGCTACCTATCTTGCCTTCCATCCTAAGGATAATAATATCATTGCTGTTGGGATGGAGGACTCGTCTATTCATATATACAACGTCAGAATTGATGAGGTTAGTTTTACAAAAAAAACGTAGTACATTGAAGCCTCAAATCTCCGTGATACCCTAAATGCAAAAATTAATCTGCAAAGCTTTATAACACCTGAACTGGTAATATGGTGATTACAGGTTAAGGTCAAACTCAAGGGACATCAGAAGCGGATCACAGGACTTGCATTTTCACAATCATTAAATACACTGGTTTCTTCAGGGGCTGATGCTCAGGTAAGTAGAAGTTACCCATGAATCACAGTTTGGAAATTTTATAAATATGCATGGATAGTGTTTTCAGACTTTAATATGGCTTGTAGATATGTCTATGGGGCATCGATCAATGGGAGAAAAAGAAAACAAAGTTAATTCAGACACAAGCAAGTCGATCAGCCCCGCTGACTGGAGAAACGAAAGTTCAGTATCATAATGATCAAACACAACTGTTGGTTATCCATGAAAGCCAAATCTCAATCTATGATATCAATCTCGAGTGTCTGCACTCGGTAAGCTACTGAACAATATAGTGACTACACACAACTTTTTTAAAACATTTTTGTTTATGCATTAGCGTGTGAATTTTAATACAAGTTTTATAAGGTTACTTTTTATTTACTTGCCAGTGGTTCCCAAAGGATTCCTTGCGAGCCCCAATCTCAAGTGCAGTGTACTCGTGTAACGGCTTGCTAGTGTATGCTGCGTTCTGTGACGGCGCTGTTGGAATATTTGACGTGGACAGCTTGAAACTTTGTTGCAGAATAGCACCGTCTGCATACATCTCTTCCTCAGCCAGGTACATCTGAACTGTAACCAAAACTATACATACAATCAAGTGCAAGTGTCACTGAAAATCTGTCCTAAACTCGTGTTAACATCTCACGCAGCGGAAATGCATATCCTTTAGTGATAGCATCACACCCATTGGACCCCAACCAAATCGCGTTAGGAATGAGCAACGGCACAGTACATGTTATCGAACCAACTGACGCAGAGCCAATACAACGCGGAGGCTCCCAGTCTCAAGAAAATGGTTCACATCCTTCTAGCTCTTCAAATCCTGCACTTAGCGGCCAACAACCTGCAGAACATCCTTCAAAGTAACTTGAAACATATAGAGTGTCAACTTCATCAAACACCTAATTTATAGTTCGTATTACAAATTCTTTTTCAGCTTATCAAGTTCCTTACAATGTATTTGAAAGAAGAATGTACACTAAAATGATTAAAACGACGTGGTTCTAAACTATAATTATTAAAACGACAACACTCTTTATTTTAGCTGCAAGAAACAAATAAAAAAATGAATCGAAATTAGGAAATCCGTAAAATCAGAATTAGGAAATTCGGGTATAATAGAAAAAGTGACCGTTAAAACAGAACGGTTATATATAGACTAACGGAACCCTAATAACTTCACCTTTTGATCTCGAATCACTCTCTCTCGTTCGCGCCACGCTCTGATCTGCTCTATTTCCTGTGCTGCTAAATCTTCGTCGCTTGATTTCGGTTTCTTGCAATCTGACTAACAATCGCTTTCTTGCAATTCGACTAACAATCGCTTTCTTGAATTTGTTACATCCAATCTACGTACTTTCTATTGTTGTTTTTGTTGTTGTTTTTTTCGTTGTTTTTGTTTTTTGATTCCAGGAGAATACCGTATCCAGCAAGAACATGTCCAGATTCAATCGCAAAACCTCCAAAGAGAATGTAAGCCTGTTAAAGTCGTAATCTTTCTTGTACATTGCAACTGGGTTTTCGATTTGTTTCAAGATTGTGTTTTTAGGTTGTTAAATTTGGGATCATTAATTAGAAAGATCAATATTTACTTGTAGATCTAAACTGGGTTTTTATTGGATTCAAGATTCTGAATTTGTGCTTTTATTGGATTCAAGTTTGGTTTTTTGTATATACTGACAAAGTTTTTTTGATCAGCTGGATAGGTTCATTCCAAACAGGTCAGCAATGGACTTTGGCTATGCACATTACATGCTAACAGATGGGAGGAAGATGAAGGAGACTAATGCAGTCATCTCTCCATCCAAGGATGCTTACAGGAAGCGACTTGCCGAGGCATTCAACATGAACGGACGCCGTATTCTGGCATTCAGCAACAAGCCACACACCCCAGTGGACCTGATCCCAGGAGTTGTCCTCTGTCAACCAGTCAAGGCCTGCTAAGGCAAGAAGACACATTCCTCAGGTATGCTGCGCATTCCCTCCTACATAATGCACATTTCAGTATTGTGTTGAAATTTGAAAGCCTGACTTGATTGTCTGATTTTATGTGGTGTAGAGTGCTGAGAGGACTTTGGACGCGCCTGATATACTGGATGATTACTATCTTAATTTGCTTGATTGGGGTTGTGCCAATGTGCTTGCAATTGCTCTTGGGAGCACTGTGTATCTGTGGGATGCTACTGATGGTTCTACTTCAGAACTTGTCACTGTTGATGAGGACAGCGGTCCAGTTACAAGTATTGCTTGGGCTCCGGATGGCCAACACATTGCTATTGGCCTCAACAATTCTGAGGTTCAGCTCTGGGACTACACAGAAAACAAACAGGTTTGTGAAAATGCACTAAATATTTGATGTTTAACATGTCTGGAGTTGTGTTCTGACCAGGTTTTGATTTGCAGTTGAGGATCTTGCAAGGTGCTCATCAGTCAAGAGTTGGGTCTCTCGCATGGAACAATCAGATTCTGACCACAGGAGGCATGGATGGAAGGATTGTGAACAATGATGTAAGGATCAGATCACACATTGTAGAAACTTACAGAGGTCACAATCAAGAGGTTTGTGGACTGAAGTGGTCTGCTTCTGGGAACCAACTAGCCAGTGGTGGAAATGACAATCTTGTGCACATCTGGGATAGATCAGTTAGCTCTACGACTCAGTGGTTGCACAGGATGGAGGACCATACAGCTGCAGTTAAAGCCCTGGCTTGGTGCCCGTTTCAAAGAAATCTGCTGGCTTCCGGGGGTGGTGGTGAAGATAGGTGCATTAAGTTCTGGAACACACATACTGGAGCGTGCTTGAACTCTGTTGACACTGGTTCTCAGGTATGCGCATTGCTTTGGAACAAGAATGAGAGAGAGCTGCTGAGCTCTCATGGGTTTACTCAGAACCAGCTTACCTTGTGGAAATACCCTTCCATGGTCAAGATGGCTGAGCTCACTGGCCACACTTCCAGAGTTCTTTTCATGGCTCAGGTATTCTATTTTTCTCTCATACATAAGATTCTTGCTGAGATTATGTCTTTAGCTAACCTGATCACACCTTGGTTTTGCAGAGCCCGGATGGATGCACAGTGGCCTCAGCTGCAGGAGATGAAACACTGAGACTTTGGAATGTTTTTGGTAATCCAGCAGAGGTGGCCAAGGCTGCTCCAAAGTACAAGGCGGAGCCATTTGCGCACCTGAACCGCATTAGATGAAGAGAACACATCAACATCCTTAGAGAAGTATTTAAACAGTACACATACAGAAAATCAGATGTTGTTATTGTAATGTAATATCCATAGATTGATTACACAGCAACTTGCTGTGCAATTCGAAATAATAAATTTTATTTTCAAAACTTATTTCACTGTTGCTACAAATTCACAAGTCAATCTGAAACAGAACTAGAGGATCTTTTATTCGACTAGTTGACAAGCTGGGTTCATTCATAGCAAATACAATAGCCAAAGGAACAGTAAAGCATTGCATTGCACTGCGTCAGCTACAGTAAAGTTCTCAAACTTCTTCGCCAGATTCTACAGACTGCGCTTCTCTCAACAGACCTTGGGATATCATCTTTTGCCTATTCTGCAGCTGCCTTTCTTGGGCAACCATGAAAAGCGCTGCAAAGTAAACAAGTAAATAAACTGACATAATATAACAAACAAATAAATTCGAAACCCTGAGAAATATTCCACCAAGAAACATACTGATTCCACTGCCTATTGTACATAACCAAAGAAGCCTCATGGACCATTTGTCACTGATGACTCCTCTTGCCATACCTGCTAACAAAAAGTCAACCAGACACCTGATCACCAAACAGCAGCAGATTGTAATACTGTCAATATACACATATTGCATTAGAAATTAAATTTCATCAGATTAAGCTCGACTATTCTTCTGAAGTCTGAACCATATGAATGCTTGTGAAAACATTTCAAAGCGCAGCTCAAAATCAACAACCAAAAAATGTGTATTTTCAATCATTCTCAAAACTCAACTATTACTCTAAGGATGCTGAGCTCTAAAATGAAAGTTATATTCAGTAACCAAAAATTAAAAAGCTTAAACACCTGCTCTAATGAAATGCGAAAACTTTAACAACTCAACTACACTTAAATACACCAATTCACAAAACTAATAAAGTGTGATTGAGATTCATCATAAACAAAGCACTGAAATTTAAGATGCCCAATTGTCCACAAACCCTAGAAAATGCTACATACAATCACCATAAACCAAACTCTTTCAAAACCAAGAAATAACGAACTACATAGAAAATTCAAAAGTCTGATCGATCACCAGATCGTACCCTTCGCCGCTTCAGTACCAGACTCCGCTCCGTCGATCGCAGTTGTCGTAACTCGCAGCCGCGAAAACGACGAACCAGAGCGAAGACTAGCGTCTCAATTGGGCCTATTGGGCCGTAAACGGGACTAACGAGCCTCAGCCCACTAATGAGTTCGAGTGATCTGAGCCGTTGATTTAAAGGCTAGGGTTTTGAGATCGTAGTGTTGTAGCGTTGTTCGTATTTTAGCTATCCCTCCGCCATTTGGGAAACTGGATTTGCTGTAGGGAGAGTGCAGCGGTGCAATTGGATACTGGTGAGTGAATCAGGTGGCTTTGGCGTCTAATTCTATATTCATTCGTAGATTTTGTTGTGTTAGGGTTATACTGAGGTTTAGAGATGATGTTGGTTTTTGTGAATGTTGTTTTAGTTTGAAAGATTGAATTTTGGGATTAGGGTTAGGTGCTGACTGAGAATTAAGTATTGGGTTTCGGTTAAAAGAGCAGCCTTTGTTGTATTGATTATTTGTTATAAGAAGTAGTGGATACATTTCATGTAATATGGCCAGTTGATTACTGTTAATTTACTTTTTAAGGCTGAAGTTTTTGTAATTGAATTAAGAACAATTGTTGTGTGGGCTAATGTGCGCAATTGGCAGATAAACCATGGTTAAGCATAACAATGTTATCCCCAATGGACACTTCAAGAAGCATTGGCAGAATTATGTCAAGACTTGGTTTAACCAGCCTGCTAGGAAGAACAGAAGAAGAGTTGGTATGTATTGTTTTTATCCAAAAAGTTGTATTTATATTTTCCGTATCTTTCTAATGTAGAATATCCTTTGATGCCCCATTTCAGCGAGGCAGAAGAAGGCAGTGAAAATCTTCCCCCGTCCAACAGCTGGTCCTCTTCGCCCAGTTGTTCATGGACAGACTCTCAAGTATAACATGAAGGTCAGGGCTGGAAGAGGGTTTTCTCTCGAGGAGCTCAAGGTTAGTTTTTTACACTGCTTTTTGTATGTTAAACCTTTACGAGGTTCAGTTTCTCAGTGCGTACAAATATTTTGTGCATTTACTGTCATATAAGACAGTCTTTGTCTATGATTATTAAACATTTTAAAAGAATGTGTTCAGTAACAGAAAATGTGTTGTGCAGGCTGCTGGTATCCCCAAGAAGCTTGCCCCTACCATTGGCATCTCTGTTGACCACCGTCGCAGGAACAGTTCCCTGGAGGGTTTGCAGACCAATGTTGCAAGGTTGAAGACATACAAGGCAAAATTGGTAGTATTCCCAAGGAGGGCTCGCAAGACCAAGGTATTCTCTCATCCTTCAATCTGATAGCGTAAATTTTACATCATTCTTGCTTTGTATGGTGCTGATGCATTAAATCCATTGACAGGCTGGTGATTCAACACCTGAGGAGCTGGCCAATGCCACTCAGGTCCAAGGTGCATATCTGCCTATCACTCGTGAGAAGCCAACTGTTGAACTGGTTAAGGTCACTAGTGAAATGAAGGCTTTCAAGGCATATGACAAGCTCCGCCTCGAAAGGACCAACAAGCGACACCTTGGTGCCAGGCAGAAAAGGGCTGCAGAGGCTGAAAAGGAGGAGAAGAAGTAGAAAACAAAGTTGTTTTTCTTCATCATT